>JAVJIF010020671.1:0-45441 GCA_038442645.1 Agave tequilana
TTTCAGAAGATAATTCTCCAACAGCTGCAATTGTGAGCTCATTGTGGGTAAGGATTGGCTTTCCTTTAGCACCATGGTGGATGGTTCTAAACTTTTATAGACTCAGGCACGAAAATTCAATAATATATGAATATAGTAACAGTCTAACAGAATGCTTAAATCTATCGAAACAGGCGCTTCATTTACTCAAATTAATGAGAACTTCTATAATATAAAAAATAAAATAAAAAACAGGGATACATATTAATCTACAGAGCAAAGAAATTTGATGATTTCACAATGACATGCCACATCCTCGATTTCATTCACAAATTCACAACCTCCATCAATCATATCTTTCAAAACTACTACCGAAATTCACAGCGTCTTGTCTTAAGTTGAATGGATGCATCCAAAGTCCAAGCTGATATACAGAATGGTCATCAGCATCTAAAGCCTTTACCCATGGGGAGACATCCCTAAATGCAGAATACCACATTGCACGACTTGCTCTCAACAGACGGTGAGACATCCTAGCCAAGGAAACTATGGACAAGAGTGGGCCCAATATGTGAGTTGATAGATAAGAGAACCTAACTTATTGATTATACAGCATAAGCCCAACCACGTGAGGAGCTTGAACCTAATATCCATAATTTACCCTTTCCTAGTTGGTGGACCAAGACACATGGTGAGACAGTCCAAATGCTAACACGTTCTTAGTGAGGGCCCCCAATACGGCTGTCTGGATTTTGTTTTCCAGCTGTTGAGTCCCCGCCACTACACCAAAACTCCAAAGTTGTAGTAAGTTCCCAAAAAAAAAAAATTAGAGAAGAAGGCTTACAGAAAGTCAGTATGAATGCTGACCCATCTACCCATGTCTTTTGGAATTGAAACTAATATAGAGCCACTCCGAGCTAACAAGATCTGATATCTATTGATCAAAGAAATATGCAGTTAACATAACATCACATGTAGCTTACATTGCTGGTAGATGTCTGAAAGTTGGCCCAAACAGAGTGGATTAAATGTAAATTACTTCTTGGCCCCCCGTTTTTCCATAAGAACTGCAAAACAAAGGATGATGTCCATTAAATATTAACAAAGACAGATATCTCAAACAAATAATGTTTAACCCAAGAATAAACTATAATTGAAGCTAAGAAGCCATGCAGGCTTGTGAGTATGGTAGTCAGCTGCGACTGAGAACAGAGAAAGAAACTTATCTTTGGCATATGCCCAACATTTCAACCACAACTTACATCTGAGAGGGCGGTCAACTTTTCAGAACTTTGTGAGTGCTCATTTCTAGAGTTCCAAACTAACGATACTTGTACTTTTCCTGGAAATACAAAAAGGGCGAGGATAATCACGAAGCTAAGGCAATTCTGTTCTCTTATATATCTATACTCCATTCAATACTATTGCAGAACAAGTTAGTAGTGTGACTAGTGTCTATACCTTTTAGGTAGCGTTCAGCAGCAGGAAGGGATGTGTCATGTGTTGTTACAGCCATCTGCAATTCCAGTATAAGAATTCAGTAGGAAGTACATCATATACTTACTTCTCATTATGACCACAAGCTATAATAACATATTAGATGGCACTTTGTGTTGTCTATAGACCATGGCTTCACATTGTTTAGAAATTACCAGTTTTCAGGAGCAGCCAACCTCGAAATGATCATCATACAGTGGATCAATATCAAAACATTTCATAACATTAGGCATGCATAAGAAAAATATACATTTTAACTATTGTCACCATGTGTACAAATTCAGTTACAACTTACAAATGTTTGGATAGGTTTTTATTCGCAGATATCATGGTAAAAGAAATAAAAGCATGCTTTATATTCTAAAAGGATGGCCCTTCTATATGCATAGTCAAGTTCATTGAATGAAGAGATGCTCTGATATAACCACTCCTAAAATTTTCTTGTGCAAATTTCTGGTTATGTTCTAGATGCTTGTTTCAATCATGGTGTTTGCCCTCTCATGAAAAAACATAGTAATGCTACAGAAATACTAGTTAATGGCACCTAAAATGCATGTGCTTCTGGTAGCACTCAAGCCTCCCAAAATGCTATAATGTGACTGAGGTACAGGACTATCTTAGTTAACTGACACCACCAAAATACCTACTACCACGACAAATTCTAACCATGGATCGAAATCTTGTAATAGGAATCAAAATCAGTCGGCAGTTTTAGAGATCGGAATTGGCCACATTGGCCATTTCATCTTGGTGACATCGGTCTTGGTAAAAAAAAAAAAATTAAAAATGTTTAAAAAATTATTCAAATAAATAGTAGCATTTTGGCATTTTTTTTTAAATAATTAATGAAATTTTAATCACATGATAAAATTTTACAATACAAAGCACTTGGTGCAAAGACATACATTAATAGGGTATTACAAAGATAATTACAATATAATTAATTATATTACCTTAATTATATTCATGACAACCATTTTCTAACCGTTCTCAAACATTTTCTACCATTTTCTAAAATTAATTAGTTAATTACATTCATAACAACCATTTTATAACAAAATTAATAATCTAACAAATTAATGTAAAGTTAATCTAACAAATTAATTATATTTTACTTAATTATATCATGGCAATCATATTCTGACATTTCCTAAATAATTCAATTACTTGTATCAAAGACAACAAATTATTACTCATTTCTAACCATTTTTAACACTTTCTTCTAACAAATCAAGTTTTAAGAAACAATTAATCTAACAAATTTTTCCTCCAATTAGTTATCAGTTTTGATTTTTTCCTTCAAATTCTCTTTTGGGGATTGTTGGCGAGGGAGATGAGTATTTATAATCTTTAGCAAAAGTAAGCATAAGATTCCCTCGAGCTCAGGAATAATTATTGCACCCACAAATAGCCTAAAAAGAAATAAGATTTAGTGAAATAAGATTTGACACCACTACTTTGTGGTGTCAGATTAAGAGACGTCAATTAATCGAATTTTTGAATAGGGAAGAAATTGTTGAATTGTTATAGTTTGGCAATGGTTCTATTGGAATCAGCTAGATACCGATTTCGATTAAATACCACTGATTCTATCTTGTTGTAGGCGACACGATTCGGATGATTTGTATAGAAATCAGCTAATTCTTTGAACCATGATTCTAACTTTATTTCATTCCTCATCTAAATTCAATCTAAAAGCCTCCCATGAAACGTGAAATAGGGCTGGAAATGGAATGGTCTGAGGCTGGACTCGTATAACCCAAATCCTGTCAGACGATATATTTCAATACTACGCTAAATATATATATATTGCACTAAATAATCTTATAAAGGGTTTTGCAAACTATTGCCCCAAGGGCACTCACTGAGCATCAAGAAATGCCACATGTATGCTGTTTTTTTTGTATCCTATTGCGAAAAGAAATAAAGATTCAATAAATGCCCAAACTTCCCTTACCAAGTTGCAAGCCCCTGTGTACCCCACTACCCACTCTCACTTCTCTTCAACTACCAATCTATTCAACTTCCAACTCAAAAATTATTCCCAACATCATTCATAACAAGTCAATCCAAGCCCACAAAATAGTTATCTAACAATGTTGATAAATGGGTATCATTTTATAGAGGTTGCATTAATAAAGATAGTAAGGTAAATGATGATCTTCAAGGATAATAATGAAATCATTTATTTTTATATCCCCATTGTTTTTCTTTTGTGTGCATTTGGGATAAAACAAAGAGTGTGAATAGGACCTCAGCGAGTGCCACCCCCATGTCTCCCACTATCTAGAACTCAATGCTCATGCATCAAGAATTCTTCATTCCATACTTCCACAACCTGTCAAGAAGCCTGCAGGGGCATTCTCTTTTGTCAAAAGTGCTAAGTAGACAAACCCCCATTCTACCAATGTAGCAGGTTTTAGGCAAACTGATATAGAACAGCTCCCTCCTTCACCCGTTGCAAGCTTCGGAGGAATCACCTTCCACTCAGATACATATCTGCATAACTGCATAGTTCACAGATACTACTGGGATAGATGCATTGGATTCAATTCTGCATTACAAGGAGAGGAAGGAAGGTGGAAAACATGACCTTGTAGATGCTTAATGGTGCCCTAAGGGTGGCCATCAGCATAACCATATTCTAGAGATGTATTAACTTTTAGCAGCCAGGGGAGAGCCTGTTCCAACAGACTAGGATCTCAGCTTGAGGCATACACAAAGGCAGGGGCCCAGTAGGCCTTGGCAGTATTCAGACTCGTTACTGTATGAATTTGGTTATGTGTTTTGGTGAAAATTATGTGGCAGAGTAAATTCACAAAGGTAATAATATTTTTAGGATAATAAAAAATATGACTACAGGTCAAGGTAACCAAACTCTAAAGTGACGAAAAATAACTGCATTCCAATGTCTTAAAACAGGCAACGATGTGCTTGCCGTTGCACGCCAGTAGTAAGCAAGCTATAAGCCATATATTATGCAGATAGCAACTAGCATAATATTGGCTGAATAGTAAGCAGTAATTTAAACCAAGGCTAACCAGTGTTTTCAGGCAGATGGAGCATTTTAACTAGAAAGTCCCTAGGCTTAGCCATAAATCTTGCAGAATTATAGTAGATATTAAATATTTATCATTCTCTTATTTAACGATTGCTATGCAAAACTTTTGGATGACAATAGCATAGCATATATCTGTGCTGATAATGAGTTTCTAGGCTAAAATTCATTATGGAAGAAAAACTAGCATATGGTGATAAATATTTGACAAGGTAAGGAGATGTGGCGTTACAGGATAAATGGTAACATGGGGTTATTTCAAGTCAACCACAAACAAGATAAAGCATAATCGTGTGTTGCAATTAACTAAGGGTCTTTCAGCATGTTATACAAGGTCATATGCAACTATGATAATAACTATTGAGGGAATTATCGTTAAACAAGAAACATATGACAAAGATTTAAAAATTAAATAACCCTCTAATGCCTAAAAGTTGTTCTAACATTATTCACCTAACCATTTTTTTGATTTCTGCCTAAGTGTAGCATGTCTCGACTGATGCGACATCCTATCAATACTACATTACAGCATAGTGGAACATTCAAGCATCCCTTTAGAGATCAAAATATTAATTATGTTTCATGGGTCCATTATTAGATAAAGAGAGAAAGTGTAACACCCTAGGTTAGAGTGAACACTCCCACATAGGATATGCATTGAGACTGTCCCTAGTATATAGTTTCCATGAACACAAGAATTAATCATAACTAGCATCTTTTAGGAAGGAACCGTGAAAATTTTGCTTGGGCCGTGACAAATGGTATCAAACTTAAGACCAGTCGAAAGTGTGTGGAACTATATATCACGTGGAGCTAAGTACAACACAGAGCAAAGTACCACGCTACACATGAATGTGGTGGGAGGCACCTCTTGAATTTGTGGGAGCCACCTCTTGAATCCATAGGGGTCTCCTTTAGAATTCCACATCGCCTGATGAGTACTAGTATGGTGAGAACGTCAATTTTAAAAAGAGGAAATATGTAACACTCCAAGTTAGAGTGAATAGTCCCACATGAAATATACATTGAGCATGTGTCTAGCATACAATAGTTCCCACGAACTCAATAATTAATCAAAACTAGCATTTTCTAGGGAGAACTGAAAAATATACTCTGGACATGACAGAAAAAGGGAAGGAAAGAGGAAGGGGAGAGAGGAGGGAGGGAGAGAGAGAAAGCAGCAGACGAGGGAGGGAAGGTTAATATATATGTTCTTTTTCATCAACCTTGCAAATTGCTTTCGTTATTTTTCTTTTTCTCTTTTTAGGAAGAAGGAGAAGGGGGAGAGGGAAGGAGGGGGGTAGACAAGTTTGGTGGGGTTGATGTCTGTGCTCTTTCTACATTTTCTTCATCCTTCCTTTCTTCTCAGTTGGTTGGAGTGGGTGAGTGGGTGTGCCACGCACGTGTCTGTGATTTGAATTTTTTTTTTTATGGGGGGTGGGGGGAGTGTTATTGTTTGTCTATAATAGAAGACGACCCTTCTTATCAAGCAGACCCTAATGAGAAAAAGCCTGGACATAGTTAATTATAAACCCATTTCTAGAATTTTCTCATACTGGTCCAGTGCTAGCAATAAGTATGTTGGACAATGGCAAGTTTTGAACAAACCAAGCTATAATAGATTTAAGAAGATTAATTTCCAAGAAATGAAAGATGGAATATTCGAAAAAAAATCACTCACTATCAAAAGAAATCATGTAGGAAACCCTCCCCCCTTATTCCACCCATGACTAGACCAAAAAAAAAAATCAAAATTCGTCTAGAACCCAAAAGAACCTTAAGGAAAATGCTAAAGAAAGATGACTTTAAGTTGAAATAGAAGGAACCATGACCAAAGAGAATAGTCCCTGTCACTACAGCAAAACTCCCGAAGTTGTGATGAAGGTTAAGGGTAATATATTTATATTATAACACTCCTCACAGGTCGAGCACCCCTTTTATTAGCTGAAACCTGGGGTTTCTAACATGCCCCCGCAAGTCAAACACCCCTTTTATGGGCCGAAACCTGGGTTTTACGCAGTGATATTTTGTTTTTAAATCCTCTTTTAAATACGTGCCTGGTGGAAACTGAACATAATGTCATACTAATCTCTCTACCACTACACCAAAATTCCGAAGTTATGGTGAGGGGTGAGGGTAAAATATTTATATTCTAACAAATATTAAAACAAAAAGTATCAACAACATTTTCCAAAAGTAGAACTCCAAAGAGAAGTTACAGGGGATGACAAACACATTAAAATTTAAGGATGAAAGACCAAATTTAAGTAAACAGAGGTCAAATTTAAGGATGAAGAGTTGTTCTTTTTTTAAGGAACTTGTTATTCTCTCTTTGTTGCTCTTGTGGGACCAAGGAGGTGGAGTTAACATTGCCATAACATACAAGGAAAAGATGTGTGGAGAGTATGGAAAGTTAAGGGACAACCTCATTAGGCAGGTTTTATGAATTATTATCAAAGAAAAAAAGGTGACAAGGCGAGGTAAGGGTGAGGAGGCAGCTGCTCTCACCTCTCCCCTGTGGAAACACCTCCCTTCTTCCACATAACACATGGGTTGAAGAAAGCATGAATCCACATCAGGGGTAGAACTGCTAAATCCCTCCCACCCTCCCTCCTAATGCTGATAGAGGCAAAAATCCACATCAAAAGCAACCAACAAACTACTACATCCTTCCCTCCTGAAATGATAATAGGCATCCAGATAAGAGATACAGATGTCACATATAAGGGGAGAAAACAAAAATAGAATGCTGAGTCAAGAACTTTCTCTATTCTTAAAGCTAAAATTTGCACCCATACTAGGTACAAATTCGCCTCCAAAGATAAAGTAGGGCCAGAAAATGTGTGCTGCAGCATTCTGGCTTGAAATCCAGATTCAACCCTAGAAACACGTCTTCTTCACCTCTCCATGGAGATTGAGACTTAATCGCTATGCAACCATTTACACTGATGATTTGGTTGTTCAATTGAGAACAATTTGAACCCTGCTGGCCCATGGTAGAAAAAATCGTTACACCTAACAAGGGGTGTAAATGGGTCGGGTTCAGTTCAGATCCATGTTATATCCAAACCCAAACCAGATAAGGAATTTGATTCGGGGTCGGGTTTGGGTCGGAATCTCTCCTTTCTTACTGGGTTCAGGTTGGATTCGGATTTTAAATAGATATATTCAAGTTTCAAGTAAAATTATTTAAACTATACATCAATTTTATTAGATGACAATTGAAAATTTACATACTTTATTTTTATAATAATATGATCAATTTCTCATTTTTATAATTTTCTCAATTAAATATAATGAAATATATGATGGCAAGTTTCATTTTTACATTTATTCTCTTTTCGGGTTTCATGTTTGAAAGGATCATACCCGAACCTGACCTGATAAGAATTTCGGGTCTATCTTTTAGATCCGAACCCTAAATATGTAAACAGTCAGATCGGGTTTTCGGGTACCATTTACAACCCTACACCTAACCCACCACTTGCATATTGTATTAGGTGTGGAGATCCAATCATCCTCATAACATAGGCAAAATAAGCGTTACATCGAATAGAAGTGTTTGAGAATACAATATAATGAAAGATCCTCGCATAAGTGTAATACCACGGGCACCATAATAAAGATATCACTGACCTGTATGTATCGCAGTTCACCAGTCCCCGAATCCTCATCGTATGGTTGAACATTCAGTGTAGAAATGCCTACATGAGGTCAATATAATTAAACTTCACTAGAAGTATCACAAACAAAAGGTTAATTTTACAAGTAGTTTCGCAAACAAAAGGTAAGAGTTTTATATCCACAAAGAAGAAATGAGTCAAGAGCATGCCTTGTTTTAAGAGATGAACTGCAGCATTGATGTTTGGGTGATGAGCTGCACAGCAAAGTTATTCGAGTGAAGATATATGCAACAAGAAGTATAATCAAATACTAAATAGCTTTAGGAAGAATCATATAAAGATAAGCATCAACTGTATTATTTAACATTTCAACTTGTACTCTAGTTATTGTCTCCTCTCCAAAATTTTCTTTTCCTTTGGTTAGACCATGGGATTTCTTTTCACCTATGTTGCACACGTACAGTCTCCTGACATGGACACGCAAAACAAGGACACAGACATGCAAAGATATGGTTATGCGAAAAACAAATTCTTTAAAACCTAGGATATGGATGCATCGTGGACACGGCATTAAAATAATTACGCGCGCACACGCACACACATATACACAATGTGTGTGTTTGTGGAGAGAAATGATCCATTTAGAACGGTTCTCAAACTAAACATTGTGAGAACTCCAAGGTGGGCCATCTTATGGATGATTAGACCCGTCCTCTTGATCTATACACTTAAATTACCCTAACCTAGAAAATCAAGTGATTTTAAACACTTTTACCCATCATCAATGGTTGCAAGAAATACATTATTTTAGTTGTAGAAAATAGATATTCATTGATGCATGGACAAAAGTGTTTCGAATCACTAGATATTTCATTGTTAAGATAATTGAAGTGTACATATCAAGATGGACGATTCAGATCATGCATAGGATGACCCACCGTGGACTTCCCACAATGTTTAGTTTGAGAACCGTTCTCAATAAATCACTTTCCTCTTCTCTAGATATATATAGAGAGAGAGAGAGAGACTTAGCTACTTCCGGAAGGATTAGCATGAATCCTTCCAACTCAAATTCAATTCTATGGCAATCAAATACAAGACTCACTCCGTTGAAGTTGATCTACATTATTTAAAGTAATTAAAAAAATAAAAATTAAGTATTTTATAGTTTCTTATCCATGCATCAAGTAGGAACAAAATGGACGGCCAAATAATATATTACTTAGATTTATGATTTTAGGCATACAAATTCTTGATCCAACCATTTGATTTTGATCATGATCTAAATATTTAAAAAACCCTCACACACCAACTTTTGTTAGGTTTCAAATATTCTATACCATTTTGTGGCAACTTTGCAACAAAAAAAAAACCCACCCTTTTTCCAAAACGTGTGGGGTCTCACCGCCACATGCCTACCCAGATCAAACCCCCTTCCCTATTTTTTTCTTCTCTCTATCTTCCTCTCTCCTCTCTCATGTTTTCTCTATCTCACCTCAATCCCGACCCCAACCCCCTTTCCGAGATCGGTTTGATCCCACCGAAATCAAGAATTGCCTCTCCTTTCTCTCTCTATTGGGCACCCACTGTTAATGTTGTCCTCACCCCCACCGCCGACCTCACTGATCAAGAGAGGCCGACCGCCGACATCTCTCTCCCAGATCAACCGGCTTGCCCACATCGCCTCTTTAGTAATGCTTCTCCTAAATCTTATCACGATCAAAAAGGGGTAGCCATTTCAGATCGCTAACGGCCTCGAAATTAGTGGAGAATCCCATCTCCCATCAAATTTTACATATTCCTCTCGACTATATCCTTCAAATTTCTCTTCTTTAATTAATTTTATTTCTTAATACTTGTGAAATTTTAGGTACCTATCACGTTATAGTAAACAAAAATCCAAAATTTCAACGATTGCTAATTGTTGGTTTGGATAGGAAGTAGCTTGACTCTGATATGTAGTCGAATATCCTGTAAATGGTTAAATTATGGTTAAATTATCATGAACTGTGTTCTAAGTTATTGAATGAAAGGCTACTTTTTTTTTTTCTTTTTTTTTTTGCAATTGTCCCATTTGAGTATTCTCAGTGGGGCTTTTTCTGTGAAGTAACTTTGTATGTCTAAATTGGTGACAACTTTGTAATATGGTTAAGCTTTGGGAGAACAAATTGCAACGTATAGCTTTTTTTTATTTTTTCCTTAGTGCTGAGTTTCTAGGAGGAGAAGTTTAAGGTACTACTAATTCAATTTGTGATATGATAGTTAGTTTGAGGTACTACTAATTCAATTTGTGATATGAAAGTTAATTATGTGGTAAACTCATTTTAAAATGGATTCTCCTTGAAGATATGAAGATGTAATTTCATTTGAAGCCTGACCGGGTATAATTTTCCTATGAGCTGGGTATAATTTTCCATTTGTGATATGAAGATGTAATTTTGTGTTCTTGAAATGAATTTTCTTTCTTATTGATTGTTTCTTTTGTGCACCAATTCTTTAATGTAAAACCTGAAAGATTGTGTGACTTGTTTCTTTGAGTTTATTTCTTGTGATTTAGCTTGCGATGAACAAAGCGCTGACGGAGGAGATTTAGTAAGGGAAAAGAATGAAGGAGAGTCGGCAACTTTAGTGGATGAAGATGGACCATCATTTGGAGAAAAAAGCTGTTGCGGCTGTTGCAGTTGCTACTATGCTGTGACCTGTTGTGCCCAGCGTTTGTTTCAGGCCTAAAAGAGGAGCTCACACGTAGGACATGGAATATTGCTGATGAGAAGAAGCTCACACAGTCCATGAGAGGGAGCTATGGCAAGGTCACTGATGTGATTGATAAGCAAACAAAGTTGCTGCTTGATGCAGAATGCTTTCCCTAAGGTTCTGCCAGTGTGCATTCTAATCAAAGAGAAAAGAGATGGAGTTGTTTGTAGGAGAGTTGGTGAAGAGGCAAGTTCCAAGAGAGTTGTAGCATTTGCTTTGAGTTCTTTCTTGTTAATTTCATTAGTTTTGCATTAGTTGATGGAAATGTAAATTCTGCGATTTAAAAACGAAAGTTTAAGGTGATGAACAAACGATCAAGTTGTTTTCACATATATATATATATATATATATATATATATATAATATATATATATATATATAATATTATATATATATATATATATATATATATCAGTGTTTTAAAAACCCGTTATGTAACCCGTTATAACTCGTTATATAACGTAACGTCGACCAATTGTCATGTAACAGGTCTAAAAAACGCAATGTTTGATAACTATGGTTATTTTGCCCATAACGTACGTTACGTTATGTTATTAATGTAACACACTGTAACCTACGTTATGGTGCAAGTCAACTTTTTATAAACCCCCCATATTCTCTTGGTTTATGGCAAAAAAAAATCCCCACAAATTTGCTCGCTCGTCGTCCTCTCTGCAACCTCGCCGTCGTCTCCTCGTTCGGCGTCGAGAAGAAAGAAGACATAACTCTCTTTGATTGACAACAAAAGATGAACTACCTCTGGTGGTTCTCTATCGTGTTGGTTCTCGTCGCGTCATCTTCAAGCAGTGGTTCTCCGTCTCCAAGCACATGTAAGCTCTCTCTTCTCTCTCTTCAGTCTCCCTCCCGATCTCTCCTCCCGATCTCTCTCTGCTTTCTCTCCTGTGGGGGATAGAGCAGAGAGAGATGGAGAGAGAGCCGAGAGAGAGATCGGGAGAGGGGAGAGAGATCACAGGGAGAGAGTAGAGAGAGTGATGAGGGGAGAGCAGAGAGATCAGAGGTAAAATATCAGAGAGAGTGAAGGACACATGGGGATAATTAAATAGCATATTGTAAATTGAATTATGAATTATAATGAATAGAGTGACTAAGAAATTATGAATTATGATTGAATTACGAATCTTTGTGTAGATTGAATAGCATGATAAAAATTATGAATTATAATGAAATATACAGATCATATTGTTCATGTAGATGGAATTATGAATTATAACTTGTGAACGTGAAAAATTATGAATAGCATGATAAAAATAATGAATAGCATGATAAAAATTATTAATTATAATGAAATATGTGGATCACATTATTGTTTATGTAATGAAATTATGAATTATAACTTGTACATGCGAAAAATTATTGTGATACTTGCTAAAAATTATTGTGACCTTGCTTTGTATATTGTTTTGATATTTTTTTAATTTTTTAAAATTATTTTTATATTTATAATTTTTTAATATAGTATATATATTTATTTTATTAAATAAATATTAAATCACGTAACCTACGTTATGCGTTACGTTATAACCTATGTTAACATAACATAAGAAAAACGTTGTCATTACGTTATCGTTATTTTGAACATTGATATATATATATATATATATATATATATATATATATATATATATATATATATATATATATATATTAAGTGCAAATTATGAATAAATGATCGAGTTGCTCTCATATAGACCATCTATCATATGCCATGAGCTTGTTGGATGCATAAACTAGTTCTTTGTGTTGAATAGGGATGTGTAATTGGATGGCTAAATGGTAGAGCGCTGTTGTTGCTCTCTGTTGCAGAGTATGTTTCTTGCCGTGTTGTTTGTGACGTCTCTTCTGCTTAAAAATCAATAAAGCTTGACTCAGAATCCAAAAAATGAACTGAAATAGAATACTAATACGAACAATGACATTATCATAACAAGTTCAATTATTATTAGATCCCAAAAACATTTGAATCTTCTACTATAGGGATAGAAACCACTTCATCTGTCAAATAGAGGGGCTGCACCTCTCTTTGAATAGAGCTGCTATTGCTCTCTCTGTTATACAACACAAAGCTGCTGATCTCTTGGAAAGAGAGAGGCTGCTGCTGCTCTTCCACCGACAGCAAGATTGGGGAAAAGAGAGCGAGTTTGAGGAGGAATGAGTGAGGTCGCGCTGCAGAGAGGTGGAGGAGCATTGACGGTGGGTGGTTTCAATTGGGAGGCCGACGGTGAGAAGGGGACAGCAAGATGGAGGCAAGCGGAGGGACATCGAGGACAGTCACTGCTACTGCCGTCATCAGAGAAGAGGACAGCAAGATGGAGGCAAGTGGGGGCGATCAAATCAGGGCAGCGATTTGGTAGAGAGAGAGAGAGAGAGAGAGAGAGCACGCAAGATGGAGGGGGCGCTGAGGGCGTGCGTCGAGGATCGGGGTGGTGCCGAATGGGAGACGAGAGGCAAGAGATGCGTCGGTGGGAGAGATGAGAAAGGGGGCGCCGGCGATGAAATTAGGGATCTAGTCAGGGATGGGGGTTGGGACTCGGGATGCAGCAAAAGAGAGTGAGAAAGAGAGAGCGACATGGGGAGAGAGAATTAATTTGGGAGGCTATTGGGGGCCTACAAATAGAAAAAAGTGGGGGATGTTTTTGCAAAATTTGACCCCAGCTATTCAACCCTAATCTCAGTCTAGATCTGAGGCTGAGATTTGTTCACATCACCACCATCTGGGAGAGTCTCTCAGATAGCATCTGAGGTACATTTTCTCCATATATATGTGTGTGTGTAATATATATATATATATATATATATATATATATATATATATATATATATATATATATATAGGGTGATTGTATTTGCATCTCAAATACTATCGATAGTAGCCTAGCCTATGCTAATATCGATAGTATTTGCAAATACTATCACTCCAAATCAGTGTTTTCAATGTCGGCCGACATTTCGTTTTGAAGCCCCAACCGTCACGACATAGCTATCTTCAGTATAAATGGTGTTTGGTATATTTCGGCCGCAATTTCGGGTAAAACCCAATATATTGGCCGATATCTCTGGGTGAAATTGTGCCTGCAATTGCATTTTTTCGGCTTTGAGATAATTTACAGGTTATCAGTTTGGTTTGGGTTCTTACCCGACCCAAAATCCAAATGGGCCCAAATAAGACTATTAATCAGCAGCTTCTCATCTCCTCGTGATCTCTGGAAGGAAAAAGAAAAAAGAGAAGATTAGAGGTGCTAGGGCTTGCCTTCTCTGGCGACCTCGACGACGCCTTGACGGACCTGAACTCTCCACTCTCTGACATCGGCGACCTCGGCAGCTTCGACGACGTCTCTCCACTCTCCACTCTCCACTCTCCACAGCTTCGACGACGAAGCCTGGCGACCTGAACTCTCCACTCCTATTGGCGACCTCGGCAGCTTCGATGGCGTCTCAACGACTTGATCTCACAATTCTTCACTGGTTCGTCTCTTTGCCTCAAAAAAATTCTGATTTGACTCTTCTGCTTTTGATTTGGGAGAAAGGCCATGTTTAATTGAATGTTTTCAAAGATCTACTTCTAGGTTCTATTTTTTTTAAAGTTATTTAAATGTTCTATTCTCCACTGTTTAGACATATACTTGAGCAATAAAAAAATCTGATGCAAATACTTCAAAAGTTCATTCAATTTGTTGTTTTATTGAGTAATTTTCGTAACTTTTCGCAGTGCTAATAGGTATTTCGTTATCTTTGAGTGCAATAGAACTGTAGAATCATTTTTTTGAGTTTTCCCTTCTTTCATAGTTCATGTGGTGTCTGATTTCTTTACTCATATAGTTGTATGCCATCTATGTCGATGCCTAGGTATTTCATGTTGGCGCTTTGACTTCAAAGATGGGATTCATGTAGGATTTATTTATCTGATTTTGCAATTATGATTTGTAATGGTAAACTATTTATAAATTGGCACATTCCAACTATTTCTTCCTAATTTAAAAAAAAAAAAACTTGTCAAGTGTGTAACTCTTTAGTAGTACATTTAAGAGTTCATAATAGTTTGTAATATGTTAAATTGTTGAATTGAAATTGAGTGTTGTTGAACCGTTGAAAAGCCATTGATTGTTGAACTGAAATTGCTCCGAACTTCACTGTTATTGCCTGTTGATTATTTAACTGAAATTGAATATTAAATGTTGTTGAACTGCTATTGAATTTTTGCTATTGAGTGTTTTTGAACTGTTGAACTGAACTTTGACTTGGACTTCCTATTGAGTGTTGTGAACTGAACTTGGACCTGAAAATGGCAATGAACTTAGTCAATAAACTATCTGAAAATGACATTCATTTCTGAATTTTAATTTGAACTGAAATTTAGTAAATTGAGTAAATTATTTTTTCTCTAAAATGACATTCATTTCTGAATTTTTGTTTGAATTGAAATTGAGTAAATTAGTTGATACTCAAACTGATACTCTATTACTAATGCTAAGCATGTTTCATAGTTAATGTGTTTATTATATGTTTGATAAATAGGACTACAACAGGATGTCTTCTTCTGAAGCTTCTAATGCGGTGTCAATGACATTAAAGGGTGGTACTGATCCTTGTTGGGAATATGGTGAGAGGGTGTTTGAGAAAAGAACAAATTCAATTCGGTGTAAATTTTGCAAGCAAGTATTTAGTGCAGGGATTAGCCGTTTGAAATAACATTTGGCAGGAATAAAAGGAAATTGTAAAGAGTGTAAATTAGTCCCTGAGGATGTGAAGGAAAAGGTGTGAGAAATTTATCTGAAATTTCTTGCAAAGAGAGAAGCCAAGAATGCAAGCATGCAAGCTTTATTAGATGATGTGCATGTTAGGGAGGAAGATGAGTACGATGAGACCATGGAACTTGTAGAGGGGCATTCATCTCAAAGCAATGTATTCAAATCGATGAAGCCCAAGTGTAAAGGACCAACAGATGGGTTCGCTACCGCACTCCGGAAGAATTGACCAACATTGCTAAAAGTGTAAAACAAAATATCTTAAATCCTAAAGCCAAGAAGGCAAGGGAGGATGTGGTGAAGTACATAGCTAGGTGGTTCTATGAAGCTGGAATTGCTTTCCATACTGCTACATTACCATCTTTCCAACAAATGATGCAAGCTATTGGAAAATATGGAGTTGGTATGGAAGCCCCAAACCCTTATGAGTTAAGTGAGACTTTTCTTCAAAAAGAGGTAGAGGAGACAAAAGAGAATCTTAAGGGATTCAAAGAGAGTTATGCAATTAGTGGATGCACACTTATGACAGATGCATGGTCAGATCGGAAACATAGGAGCATTATGAATATGACGTGCATTGTCCAGCGGAACCGCATTCTTACTTTCTCAAGATGCATCGGCGGAGAAGCACGATGGAACTCATATTTATAATTTTGTGGATAAAGTGCAGGGGAGGAGAATGTAGTGCAAATTGTCACGGATAATGCTTCGAACAACATGGCCGCTGCAAGTATGCTAAAATTAAAGAGGCCTAACATTTTTAGATGAGTTGTGCTGCACACACCGTTAATTTGATGGTAGGAGACATTGCTAAAGTAAAGCCCAATCGTAATGCAATTCTAATGGCGAGGAATGCGACAGTTTACATTTATAACCATACCATCACACTTAACATAATGAGAGAGTTCACGGGTGGAGAGATTGTTAGACCCCGTGCCGCTAGATTTGCAACTGCATACCTATCTTTGCATTCCATGCGAGAAAAGAGGAAAGCGTTGAAGCAAATGTTCACTTCTACAAAGTGGAAGAATCACCCACTTTCTAATAAGGATGCGGGATAGAAGGTATAATAGTCATAATAAATGGGAAGTACATAAGAATTACAAACTTATCAATTCACATTTTCGGTATTTCTAAATTTTTTTATAGGTTGCTGAAATTATTAGGAGTAATAAATTTTGGGATAATGTTGATCTTTCTCTCAATATTTTTCTCCATTGGTGAAAGTTCTTCGAAGAGTTGATGGTGACAAGCCATCCATGGGCTTTCTATATGGTGATCTAGACAATGCAAAGGAGGACATAGTAAGAAACCTCAACCATGAAGAGAAGAAAGTTATCCTAATATGGAAGCTTATTGATCCAAGATGGAATGACAAGTTAAAGGGACCTTTGCATAGAGCAGGTTACTACTTGAACCCGTATTTCTATTATGAGAAAAAGGAGGCTACTAAAAGGCCGGCATCTTCATGAATGGATTTGTCGAGTGCATGCACATGTTTTATCCAAATGACCCTGAAAAGGTGGAGATCGGTGAGCAAATGGCTATGTATCAACATCAAAGAGGATCTTTTGGGAGAGATCTTGCGAAGAATGGAGCTAAAAATCATAAACTCAACCCAAGTAAATATACACAAGTAACACATAAGACACACAATACACTACAAGTTTGAAGTTTCACATATTAAAATTACTATTTTTAATTTTGTAGTTAATTGGTGGAACTTTTATGGGACTGATACTCCTGAATTAAAGGAAATGACAATGAGAATTTTGAACTTGACAACTAGCTCTTCTGGTTGTGAAAAGAATTGGAGCACATTTGAGATGGTAATACAATTTATATATTAATACATTTCTTTCTAATTATTTATTTTTATTGTGTTGAATTCTTCTTTTTGTAGATTCACACAAAGAAGAGAAATAGGCCAAGTCATAAAAAGTTACGTGACTTAGTTTTTTGTCAAGTTCAATGTCAGGCTTAGGAACAAGCTTGCCTTGAAAAATAGAAATCCTTTATACGCTTATGATGATGAAAAAGGGTCAGGATTGGTTGGTGCCTCCAAAGCGGAATGGTGAACCACATATCGATAGTGATGATGAAGTCTTTCCTGGAGAACAATTGAGTTGGAGGCAAGTTGCAAAACTATAGGAGCTAATCCGAAGAGAAAAAAGTGTAAGAATAAAAACTTACAAGAGAGGAAAAGAAAATAAAAGAGCATCATCATCAAAAGAAAATTCGAACTGACAAGGGAAAAAAACGAAGAATTTTCATCAATAGAATCGTCATCGGAGGAGCTAAATATTGACATTCCTTTGGAGGATGATTCGTCGAACTCTGAGCATGGAGAGGCTTGATAATGAATGAACTATTTATTACTTCTTGTTTTAGACTCCTACTTGCTTTTGGAATTTGCATGGGATACAATTATTGAATTGTAACTTTTGAACACTTGAATCTTTGTGTGATTAGTTGCTTACTTCTAGCATTCTAGTTTATGGTTGGTTTTCTATATTATGTTTCTATAATCTTTTAAATCAATTCATGACTGAATGATCAAAACATAGATTGAATGTTAACTTTTTAGTTCTTTATATTGTTTCTATGGTTTGTTTTTTTATCTCTATTGATCTATTTTTATATTTTGTATGTTGGACATTCGGTTGGTTGGTCTTGAAAGTTGAAGCAATTGAGAAATTTCTACAATGAGTTTGTCAATGTATGCAAAATGTTAAGGTAAGTATACTTATCCTAAATATATTTATGTAATTTTACATAAGTTGTAATGTATTGCCTTGATAAAAATTTTAAGATTACATTATTTAAAACATCTAGGACATATATTTGTTATCCTACATGACGTCCGAAATTTACTAGATGTCCCCGAAATATCTCCGAAATCCGACATCCGATTACGACATCCGACATTTCCCTAATATCCGACATTTAGAACACTGCTCCAAATTTAAAGATGTGCAACCCTAAAAGAAATTTCTTCTATTACATGTGATCTAACACTCATAAACTATACAAAAATAAAATTTCAAGAAATTTCAACGTGTTTTATTCATGCACCTAGTGTTAAAAAAAATTGTCAATTTTATGCCAAGTTGAAACATTGACTTTGTCAACACTTAATCTATGGGTAAAACACATCTAAATTTCTTAAATTTTGATTTTTGTGTAGTTTATGGGTACTAGATCACATCAAACAAACCGATTTTCCCTTAAGAGTTATCAATCTTTAAATTTGAGGTGTTAGTATTTGCATTTTAAATCCTATCGATAATAACATAGTCTAACTCATATATATATATATATATATATATATATATATATATATATATATATATATATCGTGTAGATACAATTTTAAATAAATTCTAAATCTCCAATCATATAAATCATGAAAACTAAACATCATCCAACCCGAATCTAACTGTCTGCAATAAGGTTCAAGATTGGACACGTGCTAGACATGTCGAACGTGTATCCACCAGATATCTTGCATGTCTTGGTGCACATATACGTCAGACGTGGATGTGCCAGCCTCCAACACAAGTTGGTGTAACATAGCTTTTCACCTTCTCTTCCCTCTGATTATCTTCTTCTTTCTAATGTTGTTATGCTATATTTTGCTTTAATCATATTGTTTCTCAAAAAAACTGTTTCGATGAATGATAGAAGTTTTTTAAAGGTAATATTTGTCATTATTAATTCTAGAGAACCCAAAACGTCAGTAGCAATCCTCTCCTTAGATAGATCAAAATAAAAGCAAATTCTACTTAACTAATATAATGACTCTAAATTGCCCATAGCAAATTACTAATTATATTTAACATTCCCCTTCAAACTCACTCACCTGGCAAGAAAAATGAGAGTTCGCCTAACAAAAATAGAAAAAGGAGTATTGAAACTGCTAATGTGCTTAAAACACCTTCTGACAATGTTGAATTGTTTAATATACTAAATTGTTGATACAGCTCTAGAATAAAATGTTGATGTCAGATTTACTGTTACAGATGTTAAATACTGAAGAATACCAAAGCTAAAATATTACCATTTCTATGGTTCGTCCTAATCTACACTCTAGTCCGCTGATCAAGTGAAACTTTGACAACCCACCAGATGCAAAATTAGCAGAAAGTAGGCGAGATGAGTTTAAGATACATTCAAGTTGATTAGCCAAGAAAGTCTGAACATCACGCTCCTTGTTTTAAATATCGCCCGAGTCCCTGACGGTATCGTCTGATATCTCCTTTTTTACCTGTTGTCGATAAGATATGGGGAAATCGTTCGCCATATCGTTTGTAGCAAAAGACGGCCGATATTTGAAATATCGGCCGATAATTGCCCGATATCGGCCGATAAGTCGCCCGATATCGGCCGATATGGAATAGCTTATTTATTGCACGACTGCGTGCAAATGTACATTATTTTTTACTGTCTTTAAATGCATATTACATTATTTTTATTAGGTAGATGATATCTATGACACTAAACCAACTTCTAGTTATCAATATTTCATTATATATAGTGTTTGATATGAACGCCCGATATGTGCGCATATCCCCAATTTCTCCCCCGATATCCGATATCCGATATGAAAAACCCCTATCCGATACGATCTCGATATCCAATATTTAGAACCTTGATCACGCTAAAACACTCCTTATAGCAAAGTCAATATAAGTTGTTCAATGGATACAGAATTCACAGATGTCAGGCCACATCTTATACTAACACCACTATTACATTCAGAAGACGGTGCAAAAAATAGTTGAATACAAGAGTTTTGCCTTAACGAACCTAATACATGCTTAAGAGGAACATCATAACATTTTAGACACTTCTTCCATGCCCTTTCTCATGACAATAACTACATTCATGAAGCGGATGTGCCACTTTGATTTTGGCCTCCCTATAACTTGCACACTCAGTGTCGTATCCGACTCGAAGGGTGCCGAAACGAGTCTGAGACCCAGTTCGTGTGACCCATCTCAGAATCCAGTGGCCCGACCAATACTCGGATTCAACTCAGCCGAGTCACGTCAAGACTCGGAGTGACTCGGGCGAGTCGGCTGAGTTGAATGTGAGTCGTGGCCGACTGTTCACACCGTGATCGAGCCGGTTAAAAGCGAAAAAAGAACGATCAAGACCTACCTCTCCTCTCCTCGGTCGCCTTCATCGTGCGTCGCCGCCTTCGTCGTGAGTCACCGTTCCCAGGTCTCTCTCCCTCCGATCTCTCCCTATTTGTCTCTCTCCCTCTCTCCCCTCTCCCCCTATCTTCCGCTCTCTATCTCTCTGTCTCACTCCCTCTCTCCGAGATCTGTCTCCCTCCTCTCCATCTCTATGTCTCTCTCCTCTCTCAATCTCTCTTTGAGTCTGATCTTCCTCCTCTCCGTCTCCTCTCTCCCTCTTGTCCTCTTCTAGTTCTCTCTCAGACTCTCGATCTCTGTCTCTCCCCTCTCCCCCTCAGTCTCTCTCTCGCTCTCTATCTCTCCCCCTCTCCCCCTCAGTCTCTCTCCCTTTAATATTGAATTACATTAATTTAGTAATTAAAGTAAATAATTTAGTAATGTAAATTTAATTTAGTGTAAATTTAATCTTTTAATGTTAATCTTGTAATGTTAAACTGACATTAATTCAGTAATATATTAATTCAGTAGATATGTTAATTTGATATCTTGTAATTTTACTTTTAATTATATATGATCTATTTTTAAATAGAATTGATTTTTAAATTTAATTAGATATGATTTAATTTAGTTTGATTTAAGTATAGATATGAGATGATGAGATTTATAATTTGATTTAAATAATTTTTAAATAGATCTCTCTAATTTTTAAAAGAATTGGTCCTTACATATTCTCATTGAAACAGAAAATAATTAAAAGCATGTTCTCATCGAAGAGTGCTAAAAAAAAGTTGAAAAAGTCATTTCTAAGTTCTTCCTCTTCAATAAAAGTATTCGTCGTAGTGAAGAAAGCAGATATATAAGAAAAGCAGATGATGGTGTTGGTGTGAAGATGTGAGGGTTTTAATGGGGACAATAATAGTGTTGATGGAGGAACTTATAGTCTTGAAAATCATATGCAAAGATTGAGTTTGACATCATGCCAATATTATGGTGTAGGATATATTATGACTACAGAGCACAGCTTGAGAGATCTACGAGTACTAGTACTGGTTTATCTACTTATAGTAGAGATGATTATGATGATGATTTTATGCATCGCAATTCAATGTGAAATGACTATATAGCATGTATTTATATATGTGCAATTTACTATTGCATGTAGTTTTGATATGTTTCTATCGATGACGCGTGTATTTTTTCTTTCGCTTTATGTTAGTGTGCTAAGTGATACGTTTTGAGCATGTGATACATGAATTTTAATGTCTACATTTGTTTACGATTTGTCGTGATTTTTCAGAATTTTTTAAGCTTTCGATGTAGCGTTTTGCATGTATTGCCCAAGACTGATCCGAATCACTTCAATCGATCCGTCTCAGTGCCCGCCGAGTCGGCAGCCGAGACCACGACTTTAATCCATGCTTGCACTAGAGCACTAGATGCAGCATTTTCAACACCAGAAGAAGGAACCAATAATGATTTATAGTAATTAAAAGGGTACCTTCTGCTATCAGCTCATTTACAACAGAAGAAACATATGGAGGAGGAGAAAGATGTAGATGGATATCCACATAGTCCTCCAAAATCATCACTTAGTCCTGTAAAACATTGAGTCGGCCTTTGAATTTCTCGACACTTAATAGGTGAAGGTATAGTAGTATAGCTTGAATACCATGAGGCTCTATCAGCTCAATCTGACTCCATAAGAGAACCATCTGAGCATAAAAATAATACTCTTTTCCTTTGTCTTGGAAGCCTTGATATCCATCTCTCATTGATACTGAAATGCATAATTTGATTACTGATATAACCCCTTCAAGTAATCCTGTGCACCTTTTGTTGTATTAAGTTTGGATAATTGAAGACCTATTTGCTACTCAATAGGATTATGAATCGAAGAGAAATTCTTTGAAGTTATCATATGCCGGTAAGCAAGGTGTCGATCAAAATCATCTATACTTGAATATGAATATGCTTCCTTTCAGGAATAGGAAACAAACAACATATTTCAAACTTCCTTTCACCTTAAGAAGTGCAATTATCACTGAACTCCAATAGGGATAATTATTCTCATGACGCATAATAATTGTATGTAACTAATTACACTTCTCAGAACCCAATCGATCGATGGTCAATTCATCATTGTTGTATAAATAGGGTTGGTAATGGGCCTAAGCGGGCCCAAGGCACGATGAGCCAGCACGAAATTTTTCATTAAATGGACAGGCCCAATGGGCTCTGGGTAGTGTTTGGACTGTAAATTTATGGCTCATTTCAATTTTGGGTCGTGCCTGGGCTCGGCTTAGCCCGACCCGGCACGGCCCAGTGAAGACCCGAATGGAGCTCCACTGGGCCGGCACGATGAGTCGGCCCAATTAGTGCTAGTTTAAGTTTCTTATCAATTTTAATAGTGTTGATTCAGCCGATCTATATTTCTACTCACTTTGACATTGTACTAGTTTAAGATCAGATGTATAGCATAGGATGGTCTCTTTTCTTTTAGTGAGTACATGATACCTATTTCTAATAAGAAACCTTTATGCCCTTTCCAAAAACTAATACCGGCACAAAACATACACAAAATAATAAGCCCAATTCTAACGAATGGGCCGGCACGGTTCACGCATGAGCATTGTTTTAAATATCGGCCGATATACCGGTATATCGGCCGAGATATCGGTATTTTATACAAAACGATACGATAAGTGCAAAAATTTATCGGATATCGTTTTGAACCGATATTGGCCGATATATCGCCACGTGGCCGATATATCGGCCGATATCCGAGATGAAATATCCGATATATCGGCCCTTATAGTTACTTATTTGGATAATAATTATTATTTTTTACTTGAGAGATTGTTTTATTTTATTCTATGTTCATTATGGTATTTCAATGATGCTTTTATATGATGTTTGGATAATAACTTATTTCTTTTAATAATGTCTTATATGTATTTACTATTGATATATCAACCGGTATTTAGTACCATATCGCGAGATACCACCCAGTATCCGGTATCCGGTACATAATTTTGCCGACCGGTATATCGCCGATATCCGATATTTAAAACACTGCGCATGAGTGGAGGTGTATGAATGGGCCGGACCAGTATAGCACGTGGGCTGGCCCAGTATCCAGTGGATTGGTACATGGGCTTATAGGAATATACAATACTTTAGGCCGTGCTTGGGCCTAGGTATTTTTCCGTGGGCCAAACCTGGGCTTAGCTAGGCATCGCACGGCCCGGCCCATTACCAACCCTATGTACAAAACTGCTCAACTAAAATGGAATTAGCCTCAATAGCACTCGTCAATGCTTGGTACGTCAAAAAATGATGGATCACCAAATCGGACTTCGAATCACCGACTTTTGGCCAAAATAATATCAACCATCCGACCCAAAAAAAAAAAAAACTGATGGGTCTTATTGTATGCTGGATGCAGATCCGTGCTTCAGACTCAAAGCGAGCTGGATGTAAGAGACCAGAACAGATTTCTGGCGAACAGGATTTCAATCGTGACAATTCCGATCAAGATGCAGATAGAGATTTGGAAGATTACCTCTATTGAAGAACAGATGCATAACAGGATCCTAAACAAAGATCGGTATGCAGATCAGACATGATTGCAGATTTAGCAGCGGAAGTGGAAGTGATCTGAAGCTGTGTTATGACCTGAGAAGCTAATCTGATCACACTAGATCGAATCTATTGGTAATTGTGGAGGTTATTGCAGAGGTGACTGTGGAGGTTATTGCAGATGGATATTTAGAAGACCATCTCTATTGAAGAACAGATGCATAACAGGATTCTAATCAAAGATCGGGATGCAGATCGGACGTGATTGCAGATTTAAGAGGGGAAGTGGAAGTGATTTGAAGCTGTGTTACGACCTGCAAAGCTGATCTGATCACACTAGATCGAATCTATAGGTAATTGTGGAGGTTATTGCAGAGGTCATTGCAGGTTGATGTTGCACTTATAACGATATGAATCTGAAGACAATTGTGTCGCGGTCAAATAGGATGCCGTCCTGATGACAGGATCTAAGGCGGTGCAGACCTGCTTAAGATGGTGACTCGTTGAAGAAGAATAAGATGAATTTCCAAAGAATGAATGGAACTAGGGTTGTTGAGGCTCTAATACCATGATAGATTTCCAAAGATAAACTTTATCTTTATGACTTCTGAAGAACTCAGAAATACATAGCAATCCTCTCCTTATATACATCAAAATAAAACCAAACCCTGCTCAAACTATACTATGACTCTAATACTACTAGGACTCTATATTAAGCCTACTAATTATATTTAACAGGATTTATCGTGTAAATTAGGATTTCTGAAAACTATTAGTATTCATTCAAAGAGCAAGAGATTTGGTTAGCAAAAGACTGATACTGTGATAAGCATGTTCATGCATAAGTGTTAGAAGTTCTCTGCTCCATTCTTAAATGTCTTCCTTTTTTTCTTCTGCATTAATAATTACACACCAATTATATTTATCACACATGCCCCAAGATTATGGAGACACCATGAAATTCCCAATACTTCCTGTCAATACCAGATTGGCCTTGGAACCGGAAAAGCGTCAAAAAATTTTGTTGCGTCGAATGATTTTAAATTTTTTTAGAGACGCAATTTGGTTTCAATTTTCAATCCCTTCATCCATTTTCCATTTCCACAGTCAGATTATTATTCATTGAGTTTTGATTGTGGCATTCGAAAATTAAAGTTCACAAAAATAACAGAAAATCAATTGTAATATATATATATATATATATATATATATATATATATATATATAATATATATATATATATATATATATATATATATAATATATATATATATATATATATATATATATATCACTTTCTCCCTTCAAACAAGTCATGTCTTAACATAATTTCTCCCTCACTCCTTGTCCCATACTATGGGACCATGAAGCCATGACACTTCAAATGGACTGTATGCACAAGATCACAAGCTTGTTTGTCCATGCACACCCATGTGCATTACATGGTTTATGTCCCAATCTTTTGAACAAACCCCAAGCCACCCAACAACCATACCCTCTACCAAATGCCTTAAAGTCATGTTCTGCAATAACAAATACAAATCAAAGTTTGGTTCGATAAACAACACCAAAATCCATATCCAACAACGTAATATTATTTTCAATCTAAATACATGACTAATTCAAACCTAAGCTGACCTGAAATTCATCAACCCTACCAAAAATAACTTACAATTTGTAGACCACTCCAAAACGGTTAATCTCACTATGGCCAGCATCTACAAGATCGAGATGCAAGGAGACAAATAGCATGAACAGTGTTCAGGTGCATTATAGCTCTCCCCTCCCTCCCTCCAACCTATTCCTTTGATCCATTGGAACCAAACAAACATACCCTTTCGATCTATTGCATTAAAAAATCAGGATAAGATGACACTTTGATAACTATTTCCAGCCTTCTAATGACGACTCTAGCCATCGATTGGAACCAACATTGTGTCCTGGTTGCAAGCCAATCCCCTAATGCAAGATGCTCAATGTCTATTATTTTTTCCAAACTTATGATCGTGCTAAGAACAAATCATCGTAATTTTATTAGTAAATAAACAGAGAAGACCATAAGAAGATCCCAAATCCCCAAATAGGAAACGTTAGATTATTATAGAATAATGGAAGCTTGGCGCTTAAAGTTGAAGAGGTGGGTGCGTAGGTGGGTTTTGGAGGGGGGGATGTGTGGTGGTGGTGCTGGGGTTGGACATAGACCAAAGTTCAAAGACACAGAATGAGCAGAATGGGATGATTTGAGAAGAAGCATTAGGACTATACAGTTCTTTTCATGAAGTAGACTGCTCAGTGAGACCACCCAGTTCAAGCAATTCATGGCTGAACTGATTTTTTGCATTTTGGCTAGTCCACCAATTGTAATGTGCCAGAAAAATGCCTAATAGGCTGATTCCAATAAAAACTGACCTGGCTTCATGAAGAAATACAGAATGATGTTTGAACAACACCATAAAAATAAGACACGGAAAGTCAGGTCAATATTTCTCAAGAAATTTTTATTCAGGAAAAAATTTCATCTAAACTCAGGCATTATTTCTTGTTTTAGTAAACAATGAGTGATTACAATGATGTTTCTATCAATGTTTTAAAAAACCCGTTATGTAACTCGTTATAACCGTTACAGAACGTGACGGCACCCGACCATTATATAACACGCGCAAGAAACGCAGTTTCTAGTAACGAGCATTTTTTGGAGTGTTACGACCGTTACGTTATAGAAATAACGTAACGTTCGTAACTCACGTTATTTACATGGGTTGCTAAATATAAAACAGCGAAGCAATTTCTCTCTCCAGACCAAATCGACATGAAACTCTAAATTAGTGATTGCGAGTGAAGCATTGAAGCACTCCAATCCTCGTCTCTGCAGGCGACAACAACGACCTCGTGTGGTTCCTCTTCATTGATCTCTCTCATCAGCGAGCATCGAAGCACCCCAGTATCTCTCTTTGATCTTTCTTCAATTGACGAAGAACTTGCCATCGCAACGCTCCAAAAATCGAAGAACCGCAAAACTCTTCAATTGACGAGGAACTCGTCGATCTCTTCGACCTCTCTCCAACTGACGAGGCATCGTATAACATCGGAGCACCTCAGTTCCTCGATACTCACTAAAAATTGTTGTGAGACTTGCTAAATGTATTATACATTGTTTTGATATTTTTTAGATGTTTTAAAATTATTTTTCTTATTTATAAAAATCTTAAATATAGTATATATATTTTTTTTATTAAATAAATACTAAATCGCGTAACCTACGTTATAACATATGTTAACATAATAAAAGAAAAATGTTATTGTTACGTTATTGTTATTTTAAACATTAGTTTCTACCTCCAAAAGAATTGTTATAATAAAGCGATTGTGAAAGAAATATCAAGCCACAACTTGAATGAAAGGACTTGCTTTATTCGCATTCTAGATCTTTTACAACTTTACCAAAAATCATATTTAATTCATAGCTCACAAAATCAAGTTAAATTCAAACATGTTGGGATTACTTACCTCTACATAGCGGAATATCTACAACATTATGTGTGCCCTCTTGATACAATCCGATTAATGGGCTTTGAGGGGATCCACGGACAGCCAGCTTTGCTCGACATCTCCATTCCACTAAAACATCAAATTTAGACATCATAAAATATAAAGATATAAAAGAAGAAGTAATATCCAGTAAAGAATGTAGAATAATAAAGAGGCAAAGCACGGACTGCATGCAAAACAGAAAAAAGAAAAACCTAACAGTTTTGTCCTTTTGTCCAAGAGATGATCAGTCAATTGCATCTCAAAATTAAAACAAAAGACAAATCAAACCCCAAAGAAGCTAGGAGATGAAAAGGCCCAAAGCAGAACAAATGGAAAGTAAGAAGACAGAACTAACACAAGAATGAAGGCCTTTGATAATTGATAAAAAGAAATGTGTTAAGCTATCATATTGCTTTATGTCTCGTGGAGAGGGAAAACGAAGGCTTGTCAAGTCCAATTTTCTCTAATTTCACATCAACAAACCACATAGGCTAGGGAATAATAGTTGATTTTGATCATTTATATGAAAAGCTAAAGGTCCCATATTGCCAGTTTCCTGTCATTCATTCAAACATGGGAACCAAGTGCATGTGAAATTATGGGTCGGATGCTCAAAGTGAGATTCAATTGCAAGAAAATGTGGAGATGCTTCCTTTCTTCATTATGCAGTCGCAAAATTTAATGCTTAATATCAGGCTTTTCTTCCAGTGATAAAAGTTCACGTTGTTTCAACTAAGGGCTGTTTGGTTGCAAGGAAGTGGGCGGAAGTAAGGAAATAGGGAAGTGTAATTGCTTACTTCCCTATCTATCCAAACACCAGAAAAGGAAAATAAGAAAACCTCTTTTCTTTTTATCTTTTCTCTTTTACACAACCATTTCCTCACTTCCAGAGTGCTACAGTTAATTTTGTGGTCACGTAAATCATATTTGTAATAAATTGTAGCATAAAACAGTTAATTTTTTGACCATGTAAATCTCACTTGCATTCTAATTACAGTCTATTTTTTATTTTTCTTAATTAATTTTTATTTTAATATTATTTTACGGTCAACTTTGTGGTCAACTTTTTCACTTCCACTTTCACATTACCATCCAAACACCGGAAACAAAATATTTTCCAAACCACACTTCCCAACAACATCCAAACACCGAAAAACATACTAACCAATTCCCAAGTTCCAAAGGGAATTATTACTACTTCCTCAATTCCTCACTTCCTCACTTCCACCCTTAACCAAACAGGCCCTAAACAGAAGTTCTGTTAAAGGAGTAGTGGTTTTAAACCATCCTCACATACACACCATTTATTCCATCTTTTCAAAAAACTGCAACCCACAAGATTCCCGTCACACGGTAGTCTTCCAAAATAGAGAAGGCAGGCTAGAATCCTCAATATCAATAATAATTTGGTTTCTTCTAAATCATCACCAACTATCATCTAGGCCTTTTCCCATGGAAATAAGGTCCGCTGTGATGAATGATTGAGAAGACAAGAAATATCCAAAGTGAAATTAACCAAGGTTTTAAAAGCAGTCGGGAGTGATGTCAACCCCTCCATTAGTTTTTGCTGAACTACTGGCCAAAGAAACTATATATCATACTTGCCATGAAACCATGATGACTAGGTGGCAGATAGGTCCTTCTGGGTCAATTTAAGCACATGGAGGAGCAAGGTTTCTTTTAAAATATAGAAAATAATGATCACTTTCATATTCCAGATTGCAATAGTTCTCTAGATTAGTCAAATGTAGTTTCCTTCTTCCAAATCCTTGTGTAGTACAATCTCTACAAATAAATCTAGCACCAATTTGTAGATTCCTGCATTTTCTACAAACAACCAAATTATTCAGGTTGACTTTGTTATTGACTTCTGTTGTTCTACTACCAAAAGAAAAGAAACAAATTATAAAAGGTCCATATGTTTAGTTTTGTTCATGAAAACAAACACCAAAGAGTTAAAAAAAATTTATGGTATTAATAGATAACTCTCTACCAGAACAATAGATTGTAAGACATCATTGTGAATCATGATAATCACTCGCACCAAATTTCGCCAGTTTAACTATTACCTTTTACAAACAAATTGGAGCTCACATGAATCAGCAGCATAATTATTTCATTAGGACACAAGTTAAACTGAACTTCTTAGAAGCAACCAGTTATAGAAAACATCCTCAAATAACAAATCTAGTTCTTTGATGGAGAGTCAATATGTAACATTTCCATCTATCCCCCCCAACCCTCCACCCCCAACAAAGCGCGCACACACACAGACCCACCCACTCACCCACATAAGAAAAGAAAAAAAACAAAAAATTACACCCTCGTCTCCAAATTACCGATAATCATCATGCATTCCATTGTTTTACAATTAGTCGATCTCCATCAAACTACCCTTCACTGAGGGAGGGGAGGGGAGGGGAGGGGAGAAAAAGAATATATTTTTCCCGTATAAGATTGAATATGCTACACTCCAACTCTCTCAATATCATCTTGATGGAAAATATTATTTCCTCTATCTCCCATGCCAGGAATGTTGTTAAAGGCTTAATGAAAAAGTGGCTTGCTGATCTAACATGCGCGGATAAAAAAGTCTCTTATAAATATCAAAAAAATCTTTTTCTATAGCATCGATTTTCATCTACTTGGCTTAACTTCCGGCAAACAAACTCATAACACCATCACCTCCCTGGCCCTCCTCGCCCATCCCTACCCCATAGGCCCACATATAACAATAATAACATGGTTGTGGAGATGATATAGTGATGACAGAAACAATAGCAAAACAATATTAATCAGTTATAATAATTTATTGATTAACCAATTAATTTATTAAAAGCATATGTTATCTGGCTAGATGCTTTAGATGCTTGGACACTTTAGGATATACCAATGATTAATGAAGTCAAAAAATCATGTTGCCCTTCTACTTAAATGTGTATGAATGATGTCAAAGCACAAGTTAGGTTGCAAGAACAGGACACACTAACACACAGCAAATTCTAAAAAGTACAAAGTCAATACACGCATGTCGGACATGACACCGCTCCATGAACGATATCAATTACAGGTCTGAATCAAATTAATCAAGCTATGGAGTATGGACCCATTGGTTATACCAGTTTTTCAGTATAACACATACATGTACACATACATATATACCACATAGCCATGGCCGTCTCTTAAATGTTTGGAAAGTTCGAAGGTTTCGATACTTTTGTGCGTGGGATACTTGGCATCATTGTCCCTTGTCCATACAATAGTACTGTTACACAAACACACATACAACACATACGGATAATAAACATTAAATAATAATAAAGAAATTTGCCCATTAGGTTCTGAGAGAACAACTAACTGCCATGTAATTAGTTGAGAAAATACCATCGAGGACTAGAAGAAGAAATCCAATGGGAATACTAGTATTTTAATATTTTTGAAGTAAGAAACCAATATGCTTTACTGCATGAAAAATCATTTTACAACTCAACTAGGTGCCACTATGCGACTTAAGGAAGAATCTTTAAGCCTGATCCCAGATGTATCAATACAATACAAAAAGTAATTTCTTCTCTCTTCTCAATGATCATGAGTATCATGAATCATCCTATTCTATCATCTGCAAGCTCCTATTTTGATCATTGATACTACCTTTCTCAAAAAATTGAAGGGACCTAGTAGTATTATCCAGGGGCGGACCTATTGGTTAGCTGGGCCGGGCTCCAGCCCAGCCCAATTTTCCATATATTTTCTTAAATCTTTTTTTCTTCATACATTGCCTTAAATCCCTTTCAATTTTAATTTTCTTTTGGCAAATTTGTTTCTGGTTCTACCCTGATTTAGTGGAAAATATTGTTTTATTCTTTTGATAAATTCATATAATTCATAAGCATAAGATATAAAAAATTACAGCCCACCCCAAAATTTATTCCTGGTTCCGCCTCTGGTATTATCTTACAGTTTTAATAGAACAAAAGGTGAAGGCAAGAAATGAGCTCAAATCTTGTAGAATGAGTATAGAAAATCTTACATTTTTTTAGGAAAAAATGGAAAGCTATATCTATATAACTCCTTACACTGTTAAACTTTGATATTTCCTTGTTAACAAATCGATGTCTATATGTGAACTCTCTCTTCTTCTTAATTTAGAATTTACATAATAAAAATAAGCAAACAGAACAAACAGTTGGCAGACTTTTCAGCAAAGAAAACAGATTATAAAGAAAAACAAGTTGAAAATCACCAATTTACAGCTGTCGAAGGTGAAATCGGAGACGCCGAGGTCCTTGAAGAACTTTGCGGCCTCCTGGAGCACGTGCGGCCGGTCCAAATCCCACTCGTGCGAGCACCCAGAACACCTGAAACAAAAATCCCCCAAAAAAAACGAAATTTTAGAAAAGGAAAAATGAAAGGTTAAAACTGGGGGAAATGGGGAGAGCTTACGAGTTGAAGTGCTCGCATTGGAGTGCGGTGAGGTTGTTAGGGTTGTTGTTATTAGTATTCTGATGATGACGTGGAAGAGTGAGGGGAGAGGGCGGGGGCGGCGGGTTACGGGAAGCGAGGCGGGCGGTGACGAGAGCCGGAGGGCTGAAGGACAGAGCCATACGAGGGGGAAGAGGAGGAGGGCGGTGAGGATAACCGCCCGGGAGCGGCTGCGGACGCCCTTGCAAAGGGATAATGGACACAACGCAAGTGTAGCGTGCGCTGCAAAGTGGACTCACACGAGAGTTTCTACTTATGCTTATTTTATTTTATTCCTCAATGTTGGTCACTCGACAAGCCCGAGTTTGCAAAATCCGACGTGAATGTATTTAACTAGCAAAAAAAAATCATGATTTACTACTATTCGAAGCACTTTTGTTGGGCCTGTTTGGTTGCAAGAAAGTAAGCGGAAGTAAAAAAATAGAAAAGTATAATCGCTCATTTTCTTATCAATCTAAATATCAGAAAAGGAAAATAAGAAAACTCCTTTTCCTTTTCTCTTTTCTCATTTACACAATCATTTCCTCACTTTCAGAATGCTACAGTTACTTTTGTGGCCATGTAAATCTCATTTGTAATAAGTTATAACACAAAACAGTTAATTTTTTAATCATGTAAATCTCACTTGCATTCTAATTATAGTCCATTTTTTATTTTTCTTAATTATTTTTTATTTTAATATTATTTTACGGTCAACTTTGTGGTCAACTTTTCCACTTTCACTTTCACATTACCATCCAAATACGAAAAAGATAAAACATTTTACAAATCACACTTCCCAACAACATCCAAACACCGAAAAACTTACTAACCAATTCTTAAATTTCAAAGAAAATTATTACCACTTCCTCACCTCCACCCTTGACCATACAGGCCCATAGTTAAAAGTGGTTTTGAGTAATACTGCTAAAATGAGAAAGGAAAAAAAAAAAAAAAATGGTTCACACTCTGCACCATCTTTTTTCTGAATATGAATTTATTTGGTGTTTCTCGTTTTTACATTGGAAAGCACTCTACAGACTTGACTGTGACAAGATGTTTTCAATTCACCACGAAGCAATAATTTTAAAGGTAGGATGGAGAATTCTCAATAGCCTGACTACAATCCAGGTCAAAGTTCCTAAAGCAAAAAAAAAAATTCAGAATGACTCGCTTCTCTCCTCTAGTAAGAATTTTCAGCCCCAGCCTTCTGGAGAGGGACTCAAAACTGTAAAGGAATATCGAGTTGATCTTCTCTCTTGACAAAGCTACAACCAAAGCCCTTGGCCTAGAAAATGCATGACCTGAGAGGGAAATATAAACCCATTTGGAGCTCCAATCATCACAAACATTTTCTGTGAGTGAAGGAGTCGGATGACAATGATATGTTACTCCAATGTTCACTTCATTTACATCGTCTCAATGAAGCTTTGATGACAAGTGAGAGGGAGCGCGAAGAGTCTCAATCTGAACCTGAGATGTGCGTTCTGCAAAGTTGAGGTCGAATCCCCATCCCACCTTCTCCTTCACCGCCAAGCTACTGCTGAAGTATGGAGCAAGTCTGATTTTGATCATCTATTTACCTTTGATGATGACATAAAAGCAATAGTGAGCAAATGGCTTGATACTGCTTATAATAATGGGTTTGAGAAGTTTCAAATTATGGCATTGATTTTGTGGAATGTATGGAAAGTTCTGCTGCACTCAAGTCTCTGCAAATCAGCTAGCGGAATCCAACAGTGATGGTCTTTTTGTGCTAATGTGTTGTTCATCGGCCTGTTTGGTTGTCGTAACTGGCCGTAATTCGTAAGTCGTAATTAGTAAAGTCTTTTACAGTTGTAAATGAGTTACATGCATGTAAGCTTTATGGTGTTTGGTTGGTAATATAAAGTTGTAAGTGGAAAAGTGTATTGTGTTTTACGATGTTTGGTTGTCGAAATGTATAAGTCGTAAGTGAAAAAGTTGACCACAAAATTAACTATTTGGTGATTTAAAAAGTTTTAATATTGCAAATAAATATTAAAAATGCTAAATATTAAAAAAATTTAATATTAACATTAAAAAATAATACAAATTTGCATGACCACAAAATTAACTGTAACTGGGCTGTAAGTGAGTAGTAATTGGGTTGCAAGTGAGTGATAATTAGATTGTGTAAGCCTTTTACGGATTACGGTTCAAACAAACGCCGTAGTTGTAACTGGGTTGTAAGTCATTTACGATTTACGGACTTTTACGCGAAACAAACGGCCCGCAGATGATCTTGTGATTATTGGGAGGGATGACCACAAGGAGCTCAATTCATGGGACCTGAGTCTACGATGGTACTATGAAATAGTCAAAAATTAACATGACAAAACATATAGCATGTGACCCTACAATCTAGGGGGCTTAACATAGCCATGTCCAAATTTTCTATGGAGTCTTTTGCTTGCTAAAAAAAACAGTTAAGATATTCACAGAACAAAACAATCTGCGGGTAAGGGTCATCAAAGGCAAATATGGATCTAATCTATTACATTGAAGGAAATATGTCTCACCAACATGGAGAGCCTTATCTACCCTTCTACCCATGGTGCAATCCCAAATCAAGTGGAAAGTGGGTGATGGGAACAGTCTAAAGTGTGAAGGAATATAGGAAAGGAAATTTTCATTAGCTTATTATTCATTAACCGTAGGCTAAAGTGAAACATTAGAAAGGATTGTATCAAAACTAATTTTGGAAACAACTGGTGACTGGAAATAGACATAATCCCACGCGTACTCTAACCGATCTTGCGCTAGGAAACTAATAGATTGTCTCCAATTCTTCATAACAAGACACACCCAATTCGGACACCCATGTTAGACTAAGGTTGAGCCCGAGCCTGAGCCTAATCATAGTATAACCCTAGCTCAAGAGGTTGATCCATTCATAATCTTGATTGGTTTAGTGGAGCACCCAATGTGGCCCACCGAATCGAGTCAAAGGACGAGATCCTTTTAGGGATTGGGATACTCCTACAAGGGTTAGGACTAGGGATGATTTTCCCTATACAAGAAAAGCAATCCCTCCCTCTTTCTACGTGCAATTATGTGCAACTATTTGCAACTCATCATCTTTTTCAAGCCTTTCACAATGATTGTCTATTTTGTTTGGATCGTGAATTGTGATGAAATTCTTGCGAGATTCATTGTAGATCCACTATCAAGAGAAAGAACATGTTTTCGAGGAGAAACCCTTCGCACCAAAGATGTACGTTATGATCTATGTGTACGCGTATGTAGAAACCTAAAATTATTACATCGTATTAGAGCCTTGGTAAGGGCTCTTCTCTTTCGAAGATCAATTCTTACAAAACTTAGAGTTTTGCTATTTTTAATTATCATTTGATAATATTAATCTCATATGAATGATGATTTTCAAAAATCAAAATTTTATGAAAAAAGACGAAATTTTGAAAACCCTAGAAAATAAAAGGGAGAAGAACCCGACAGTACCAGCCTCGTGGCCAATGCGCTGGATGTGCACTGCCCCTTGCACCACCATGGAAACACTCATCCAAGTGGCCGAGTGCACCGGCGCGTGAGGACGGTGGGCACAGATGCAGTCCTCTCTGGGTGCAAGAAAACTTCTCGTATAGGATCGCGCTCATGACGGCAGTGATGCCAGACCACGACAGCAATGCCTTCAGGCTAGTAGTGTCGCGGGTATGTGTCAGTCGCACTTAACGACAGTGACGTTGGTCCGTGGTAGTGACACACTCAAACTAGTAGTGTTGCGGGCCTGCTCCCGTCGCGCCAGGCTTAGGTAGCACCGCCCCTGGTTAGCAACACAGCAGGCATATGCATGTCGTGCCCAATCAGAGTAGCATACTGTGGCCCTGTCTTCTCATGCCCATTGGCTGCAGCCGCCAAGGCCATGGCAGAGTCGCCCATGGGGTGGCAGCTTTCAGGACCTACACACGACATAGCCAGTGACAGCGCCACCGCCGGGCTACAATAGCATTGTCCACATGATGGCAGCTCCGCAGGCCCGTACGAGACACACACACAGGCGATGGCACCACTATTGTATTGGGGTTGAACCTTGAGTGATTTTTTGGACTGAGACGAGCTTGAAAACAAGCTAAAACTGTGCTCGAGCTCGTTTCTACCCAAGTTTTTAACTAAAATCATCAAAATCCACACGTTTTGACATGATACCCTAACAAAATTCACAAAAAGGAGTATGAGGTGCATTGTAATGGTAGCGAATTTACAAATTCAAGCTCCTGAATCATCGTGATATTTTTAGCATAATATTAAATCTAATCTCTTAAAAATTTATTCCTACACGGAGATGATTCCAAACATTGCACAAAGTCTCGATCCCTCTACGATCAAATCTTTTATTACCTTGATATATTGATTACTGAGAAAATATTGTATTAGAATTCCTAATATGATTGTAAATAAGATAGTGAAATTGCATTATACTTAGGTCAATGGCTTCAAAACACATTAATGATCTACTCAAAAGAGAATAACTGGATGACAATTATTACTACATTTAGCGCCAGAAGATCTAGTATATGTGGAATGCAGACGATGACGTAGTATTTATCAATAAGACAAAGGAAATATCGGGTAAAAGTGCTTCAAATGAAGAGAAGCAGCAATATCAGGCCTGGGCGAAGATCGGCCACAATGCTCAATATCTTATGTTAAGATGTATTCCGAATGATCTTATCAAAGAATTCGAAGTTCTTTTTTACTATAAGAATGCTAATATACTATGTAATACGCTCTAAGAAAGGTTCGAAGCTGCCACAGTTAACAAAGATGTAGTCCAACAAGAAAAGTTACCTGGCCATATAATGGAAATCTTCGGAACGCTCAACAACCCAAGACAAGGTAGCTAAGGCATTTATTTCCCTAAAACTCCAACCAGAGCCCAAGAGAGCACAACCTATAGTGCAACCGAGTGGGAGTGCACAGCATGTGCGTAAAAATATTATTTAGAGTGGTGCCATGGAGGCTAGTCCGCATGAGAAAGATTAAAAAACAAAAAAAGACTAGATGTGGCAAGCGTGAAAGTAGAAGGATAAAGTTGAGATAGGTTATCACGAGTATGGGGTTTTGGGTCACTTTACGCAAAGACCCACAGGCAAAAAAGAAGGCTCAAGGTCATCAGACCACATAACGTGGGATAAAGAGGGATTCATGGAGAACTGATGCGTACCAGCTGAGAGTAGGCGACTATTCATGGGGAGCGACTTTAGTGCAGAAGAGATCAATATTAGTGCCTTCAGACTACATTTTGGAAGACGTTCATCTGTGCACCTCGATGATGAGCTATATGCTCCTAGAGTTCAGCGCAACCTTCTCTGCATGTCGAAGCTATTAGATTTAGGCTTAGTCATAGGTTTTGGTCAAAACAATATTATTAATATTTATTTTGATAAATGGTTAATTGATTTTTGTCATAGTGGTTTGTTTTGTTTAGCCTTGAATACTGCTCGTGGTTTTGTGTAACACCCCGTTCTCGGAATACGTACTTAGATACATATTCTGATTTTTTTAATCATATTCTTTGATTTTTTTTTCTCATATTTAATTTTGTTTCTTGATTGTTATATCATTGTTTGGTGTTTTGGATCCGAATTCTTGGATTCAGAATCAGTCCGAGTCTAAACCAAGGACCCAATCCCATTATATTAATCAATGTGATGTTTTTGATAATCAGATTTGACCAGTTTCTATTACAAATATTGTTTTCTAATATTTTAGATTTTTCATGAATTTCTGAATTTTTTCTAAATTAAATTGTAAAATCTTCAAAACCGGTATCGACCGTTGCCGCCGATCGATTCTTAGATTTTTAAAATTACAAACAAAGTTAAATTTCTAAAAACTGCTTTCATATTATTCCTTAAAATCATATTTTCAATGTATTTTTGGAGATTGTTTAGAATTTATCAGAATTTGACCGGATTTGGTATCGACCGGCATCATTGGTTGATTCCAGGATTATTAATTTGAAAAGAGGATTTAATTTCTAAAATTCAATTTCACCATGTGCCTTAATATAATATTTATTATTTTGAGAATTTTTGGGAATCGTTCCGAGTTACTTCATTTTCCAGGCTTTTTTACAGTTTTCGGTGTTTTCCCAAATCCGAGATTTTATCTAGATAATTTCTTTTATTTTTTTATATTTTTCAAATTTTCTCCTCCACTCATTCTTTTTCATTTCCTTATCTTTTTTCTTTTCTTTCCTTCTCTTTCCTCAAAAAATTCACAGCCATTCAATAAATATCCCAACCACTTTCTCTCTTCTAATTTATGACGAGTACTCAGCTCGTACCAGACGCGGACTTCAGTCTCGCATCTGGGCTTTGCCTCAGCTGGATGCATGTATTATCTTCTTTCTCTCATTTAATTCCCCTCTAATCAACTCCCATCAATTCCCATCACTGTGTCTCCTCTCCTTCTCTCTCCTCTGCAATGCGGCTTTGCGTTCTCACTCCTACGTGGAGCTGACCTCTGCATCTTGGCTCATTAAAGCCAGATGTGGTCTGGTTAACTGAGGCACTGGTCTCATATAATGGGATGCGAGTATCATTTAATCAACCCCCTCACACTCCTATATGTATATATCGCTCTCTATTTCCCTCTTTCATTTTCTTTTCCTCCTTCTTCTATTTTCCTCCAACCAACAACAGCACCCCACCAGGTCGCCCCCCTTGGCCAGCGACCTAGGCCGGTGAGCCACCCCACTCGGCCAACGCTAACTCCTCCACTCTCCAACTCCAACTCCATTTCACATTTCCTTCACCAATAACACATCCTTCTTCTTTACCAAACCACCACCAAAAACACCACCTTCTCCACCATCTCCACTGCCACCAATACCACCGTGACCATCACCAACCCCGAAATCTTCTCTTCTTCATTGAACTCCTTAATTCTACCTCATCCGCGACTTTCAAAACCATACTCCAACAACCCTCTCCTCCACGTCCAACAACGAAACCTGCTCCACCCATTCTCCTCCCCCTCCTTCTCCACCTGGGCTCAACTAGGGCCCAGCGTCGCCGTGCCCCTCTGCCGAGCCGTCGACCGGCCAGAGTTGGCCGGCCATCCCTCCCTCTCCTCCCTTTTCTCCTTCCTTCTCTCTTCTTTCTTTCTCATTTCCTTCATTGTTTTCCCCCTCTCCATCTCTGTTTTTTCTCTTCCCTATGCCCCTCTCTCACTCACTGTATCTCATTCCTCTCTTCCCTCTCTCTCACTTCTGTTCTCTCTCTGACCATTCTCTCTCGCATTCACTCAACACTCTCTTTCTCTTCACTCTCTCTATCTCTGCTACTCTCTCTCTTTTACTCTCATGTTGTCTACTGGACGCGAAACTCACCCCCGTGTCCAAGTGCCCCACAACTTGAAAACGCGATACCCGCATTTTAGTCCTATAACGCTAAGCACCACTTTCGCGTGACGTGATCGCCGTGTTCACGACCCTCGCGTGCGGCCACCTTCGCGTTCCCTCTCCCTCTTCTCTTTTTATATAATAATATAATTTATTATCTTTGAATGTGTACACGTGTTGGTTACAAGGAGTTCCAGAGTTTGGGATTTTCATAGTGTTTTCCGTATTTAAGGCGAGTGTTCGCTTTTCTGGATATTCGCATCGACAGACATTTTGTTATATTTTCTGAGAATTTGTATTGTATTTTCGGACATGTGTATTGGTACTGGTATGATGTATCTATATTCTGTGGACTAATGTCTGTAATAGTATAGATGTTATTATATATGTGTGTTGTTTGATACTAACGCTTGTACATGTACTCTTGCCTTCGGGCCCAGCCTCTGAGCTTAGCTGCTTTGTAGTTTTACTATAACCTTCGGGTTTAACCTCTATGAGGTTTTAAAAGTCTTCTGAATTTTTTATATGCTATGCCTAGTAGGCGAACCTAGTGTTAGCATTTTACCGCTAACTCTGTCAAGCGTAGTTGCCCGTGAGCACTGCTGTGCTGTGAGCAGTAGCATAGTGTTCATACTTATGCTGCGATACGTGCGTTTGCTATGCTGTGAGCGATAAGCACGCCATGCGTGATAGCATCTAGTGCTGCATGTTACCTTCGCTCTAGCCCTACTTAGCTCCGCTTGGATGTTCAATTACTTGCCTTCTCGCTTGCCTGTTTGATAATCTAACTATTTTCTTTCCTTGATAGTTGTGAAGAGTTTGAAACTATTATATATACTATTTTTCAACTGTACGTTTTCCTGTATTCGTACCGATCTCCTATATCGGTATTATTTTTTGTATTCGTACTGATACCATATATCGATATTGTTTTCTTGTATTCGTGCCGAACCCCTATATCAATATTGTTTCCTGTATTGAGATATATGATAGTGATATCCACCATACTACTACTTGACACCTGACCCCTGCATGCTATCACTTGACTCCTGCTTGTTATCACCTGATCCTGTTTGATATCACTTATCACCTACCACCTGATATATTACTATTTGCCCTGTGATTTTCACATTTACGGGACCTGCCTTGCTATCATGTATTATATATGCAGTAACCTGAATTTCTAGTACTTATGTACTCCTGAACCTGTCCTCCTCCAGCCATTCTCGTAAATTGATAATTACATGATAAACTATAAAAAGGACAACCTACATCGGGTAAGGGAAAAACTGATGGACTTCAAGTGATGAATATGTTTACAATGGTATTAGGTATGTTGTGCAACTTAAACTCCGATTCTACCTGAAGGCCTCCAGGTGTTCAGAGGGGAGCGTTGACTCCCTATCTCCTGTTACATTCCTGAATGGGTATAATATAAGACCCACCTCCTGTTTGCCTAGCGGCAAGTTCCAGGTCAGCTCTGGAACTTCGTGGGCCGTGGTCCCAGGTATGTACGGGACCCATTATAAATATGACCAATTGGTTTCATCATCAATTCCCGATAACAACGTCAGGTTGCTCATATATGGATGTATGTGTGTTGGGACGCTAGGGTACATATCTAGAGATATGGGTAGGATAAGTAATAATAATAAGATGCTAATCAATAATTCATTGTGTTGTTTTACAATTCAGATTGTACACATTCAATTACGATAACATTAGATATATGGTATATAGATGAGAGTTTCCTTATTTGGATTATTCCTTCGACATACTTATCTCATGAAGCTATAATCTAGGTTATACCATTGGTTTTGCCATATTTGCTTTCATCGGTTTTTATTTACATTTTCAGCTTTATTATTATTATATTAAATATTTCTGGTTTACCACCTATGTACTCCTCCACTGGTCTCCTGCTGTTACCATATTGTACACAGCCTCTCTTGCCTAATATTACACTTTTATTACTGTGCCTAATCTCTTGACTTGCTTATTCTTGGTTTATACGGATACTTCAGTTACCGTATAATTACTACTTCTTGCTGATTCATATAGTTCTCTTATTTTTTATTGTGGACATCTCTGGTTGAATGTACTCAGTCGATGAAGACATAAGGTATATGGTATATAGATGAGGGTTTCCTTATTTAGATTATCCTCTCGAGGTATCAATCTCATGAATCTTTCTACTGAGCCCGTACAGCTGGCTTTGTCACATCTGTTTATCCCATAATTTGATGCTTTATTCATGTTCGGCTGTATATGCTTATGATACGATTTGCAATGCATGCTTTTGATTTGAATTTATTGGTACACGTGTGCTTGTCCCTTCACGCCACTTGGCATTCATCACATCACTCATTGGAGAGTTTCTGACTCTCCAGAATCTACATGTCTAGATCTCGAAGCTTGGACCGTGATGAACATCTAGTTGATCAGAGTGGTGTAACGGAAGTGGATCAGCGGAAGACCAGTCCGGGATCCTATCCTTCCAGGCCCCCTGCTCGGCTCTCGAGTTTTCCTTTTGTACGCATTTTGTACTGTTCATCATTATATATCTCTTTGTATTCTCACATTTGCGCCTATCAGTGATGTAATATTCATGTAATATTGTGTCACATCCCGTGATAACTTTATAATTATACTCATATGTTGGAATGTATAAAGCTCAATGTACTTTTGTACTCTGATTCTTACCTGTACTGATACTTAGCGTATATATGTAAGGGTATTTCTGACCTACGTATATACGTTACAGTAACGTCTCCGTACCCGCGGAATCGGGGTATTACGTTTTGCAAATAACAGATATTCTTATTCAGTTAATTTTGCGCATGTTGAGAATGACTTGTATTTGGCATATTAGACTAGGATACATTGGGGCTAGGAGGATAACTCGGTTAGCTAGAGGGGGGCTAGTTGGTCCTCTAACTTTAGTCACCTTACCGAACAACAATAAATGTCTTGCAGAACAAGAAAGCCGTTCGAAAAAGCCAAATGTGCATCAGCGCTGCTTGATTTAATCCATTTCAACATCTATGGATGCTTCAATGTGAAGGCTCAGAATGGATGTTCTTGGTATATCACTTTTATCAATGATTTTTTGTGAATGCTTTTTTGTGATACAGTTTTGTTTATCTGACCTCCCATAAGTCTGAAGCATGAGATGCTTTCAGTGTTACTTGGGAGAGGTGGATAATAGACTCAGCTAAAGTGTGAAAACACTAAGGACAGACCGGGGTTAGAAATATTTGTCTAATTTGTTCAAGGAACTGCGTGAGCAGAAGGGCATAGTCTGACAGCTAACTACTTCTTACATACAGTAGCAAAATAGCGTGGCAGAATATAAGAATAGAATATTGCTGGACATGGTTCATTTTATGATAACACGGTCGAATTTACCAATATCTTTTTTAGGAGATGTGTTATTGAATGCCGCCTACATACTGAATTGTGCACCTTCCAAGTCAATACCTTCTACACCCGATGAGCTATGGGTCGGCGATAAGCCAATTTTGGACATTTATGGCCATGGGGTTTAGTGGTATATATGCATACCACTTCTCATGGGAAGATGGGCCCAATGGGGAAAATGTGCATATTCATCGTCTATTTGAGTCATTCGAAATGGTATGTATTCCTCATTGAATGAAAATGGAAGCGTGATTGAGAAAGATTCACGAGATGCGTTTATCCTTGACGAGGATTCCCTAGCAAAGGTGTAACGCCCCGATCCTGCGGGTACGGTAATGTTACTCTGACGTACATATATAGGATGAAAATACCCTCACAAATATATGCTAAACATCAGTACATGTAAGAATCAGAATGTGAAAGCATAATGGTAATATACATTCCAATAAAATAGTACAAGTACAGGATTATCATAGAGTGTGATCCAATATTTCATCACCATAAAGTACAAAAGTACAATTTACATAATGGTTCACATAGTACAAGAACTGGTAGAAGCTTACGAGCAGAAAAAAGGGAATCTCGAGATCCCGTCAAGAGGGGCCAGAAGAAAAAAGCTACAGATGATCTACCACTGATCAACCATGCTACTGCTGTGCAAAGAAGCTCCACGAGAGGGTCTACTATGTCCTAGCTCTAGAATCTGAACATGCAGATCCATGGGTTGTCAGAAAGTAACTCAATGAGTACATAAAATAAAGCCAAGTGGCGAGCACAAGAAAGCACACATGTATCGATAAATCTGAATTGGAAAAGCATATATCAAAATTATATCATAAGTTCAAGCATATACAAGCATGCAATTAGGTATCAAGTAAAGCAGTGTGGGCAAAATCAGTTGTACAAACTCAAATTGTAGATTCATGAGATTAGTGCATCGAGGAGATAATCTAAACAAGTACTTAAATTGTATATGCCATGGCCGCGTTTCCGCAGCCATAAAGGTGGCGGGCGCTGGGCGCCGCCTGGTACTTCTTGCTGGTCTGTCACCCTGTCAGTTGTACCTACTAGTTTCAGATTTTCTGCTCCCAGTTTTGACAGATCCTCCTTCCAAAGTCGATGACTATTTTTGTAGGCTTTAAATCACCAAATAAATGGGATTTTGGGCTTCTTCTTCATTCCACACAATGGACCTAGGAACATACAAGAGTGGTGTTATTAACAGAGTTTATATTGAATGAATAAATGTAAAGATATGGTATGAATATGTAATTTTAGAGACTAATCACACCTCCACACTTATCTTTTGCTCGTCCTGAGAAACAGAAAACTAAGAAAATTATTACACCACTTTTGCAGGTAACGCGATTGCACTGAGCATGTGCAACAAGCCGTTAAACCTCTAAGTTTCCCCTAGAGGAGGAGTTTTGTCTCCTGAGAATTTTCAGTAGATTACATTTACAAAATCCATAAAGAAAGAAATCAAGTGTTAGTATTTTGAAAACGCATTTTGAAATAGAGACAAGTTTTGAAATATTTTTGCGAAAATTTAAGGGATCCAAGGTCATAGGTTAACAAAAAATTATTCTCCCTTAAACTAAGTCTAAATACAAAATCTTGTTATAAATTAAATATAAGAATATAAAATTGAATCGATTCTTTGATCTTTCATAAAACTCTTAGAAAAATTGCACTTTGTGAACTGTGAAGATTTTTTGATATTGACTCTAACTTCATACCATTTATTTGATATATTTATCTTTCTTTAGTTTTCTTAGGCTTTCTTATTTATCTGGGTAGTGACCTTTTAGCCGGTAATTCCAAACCAAATAGTTTTAGGGCATCAGATGAGAAAACATCCCTCGGGCTTAAGGACTCGAGTAAATAAGGCCACAAAACTAAAGGGTTATTTTTATTTTGTCCAATATTTTAAGCGTGAATAATCATGCTTCCTGAGGCATAACTACCTAGCTTTAATAAATGGTTTTATCATTATTTTTATATATTTTTTATGATTTTCAGTCTTTGTTTCAATCCCAAAAAAAAATTGTATAAGTATGAAGTGCATATCTCCAAGCAAAAAATTCGAGATCAATTATCTTTCCAATCTTACTTTCTTACGTAAAAGTTAAACAAGATCTATTATTTTGACTCGGTTTTAAAATTCATAATTTTAGATTTTCCTAATTTCTAAGATAATCTTAGTTTTCTCAAAAATAAATCAAAACTATTTCTCTTATTTCAAAAA
>JAVJIF010020672.1:0-70340 GCA_038442645.1 Agave tequilana
TACCAATTATTGAAACTAGATTAGTATTTTTACTAGTTCAAATATTGATTTCAAATCATGTTTCAATTAATTCAGTTCGATGTTAGTCCTGGATTCCATCAGTGTCGTGTCCACCAGTACTGGTTATTATAACACCGGTTCTATAATTATCATTTTCAACTATTAACTACTTGAGTGGTGCTTTATCCTCGCTAAACATCATTTATTTTTATCCATTACTAATTAGTCTAATTACTGATTTTTAACCAGTGTTAACCAATAGATACTACTGCTGACTTGCACAATACTTTTCCAATATTACGCGATTTTATCCTAAAATTTCTTAGTTACGATCATATTAGCATCAAAATTTAAACATAAAGTTCATAACTTTCACAAGACCGAGAGAAAAATTATATTCACTTCATATGAAGATTGGGTTCCGATCCAATACGGATATTAGTCTTCTTAATCATATGCATTCATCTACTACAAGGTTGCCCAGAGTTCAGTCTGTACAAGAAATTATCTTACTTGATCGGGTAATAATAATTTCATAGGTTTTCGATTACGGACTACCTTTACAACAAATTTCAATTTAGAGATTCATGATAAATTTCAATTAAATCCCTATGCACATTACAGGTTCGAATTCTTAAGCCATACTTGACCAATTGTTACTTGCCACCGATTCTCAATTCAAATTAAATATTCATTTACCAATTTTTTTGATATTCAACTAATTGGTCTATACTATCTATATTAATTTTTATTTCTATACGCGTATCGTATTCAATTCATTCATTCACACACACATACACGCTCACGCCATTCTTGGTTATTCGTTTCTTTATACGGGTAAATACCCATAAACATATTTCGTCATATTTCAAGTTAACACTAGATACTCATGATTCAAGTCATTATCATTCATTCACATGCTCACACACATTTCAAATACTATACAAACTTTATTACTACCCCTTATTATTATCGTACACAATTCATTAGCATCCTCCATTATTGATTTTAATTACTACTAGCATAACATTTTAATATCAAATGAACTTATTAACATTCTCTTGATTATAATCATAATTTCAATATGCACTGATTAGTCTCTAATATATGCATATTTTACTAACTTTCACACTTATTCTTTATAAATTCTGCTAAATAATGATTTTCTTGTGTTTTTCTAGGTTCATGTGTGTGGGATGAAGAAGAAGATCAAAAATTCCATTTATTTGGTGATTTTTAGATCCTATTAGAGCCATTGATTTTGGAAGCCCATTCTACTCTGCAGGGAGGCAGAAAATAAGGACGTAGCACCCATTCCCTGACATCAGAGCAGTCATGACCTGCAAACTTCAGCGCTTTGTGCCTGGCCACAGTATGGCCCGTTTTCATGGCCCTACTGTGGAGTCGTGCATCGAGTTTCGACACATGACTCCGTACAATCCCCTGATGCCCCTTAGCCTATAAATACCCTGAGATTTTTAGTGCTCAAAAAGAAGAGTTTTTAAGGTAGTTTTTTAGGGTGGTCTCCTTTTTTAGTTTAGGTTAGTTATTATTCTTCTTTCTCTTTTATATTTTTCATTTCTTGTAGATCATGTAATAGGAAGAGAGTAGTACATGCGGATGAAAGAAAGTGCTTGTAATATAGGGTGACACCCTATGAAAGGTTCTCAATTTATCTCTACCTTGTTTTCTTCTTTCTAACTCCTTTTACATGCTTAGCTAATTTTCTCTCATGGTAACTATCTACTAACCACTAACTTGCTAACTCCTTATTTGATAATCCACATGAATCTAATAGCCTCTACTTGGCCTTGCTCTTGCAAGAGCCATTCATGACTCAAGATGATGGATTATAGCACTCTAACATCTAACTATCTAACAAGCTAACATTACTTTATTCCATGCTTACTCTAGTTTAGTTTGATGGTTTAAGTGTAACTTGCACTTGTTGATGAGTTGGATGTGAAAGTGATCTTATGGGTCATGCTTAGAAACGCTCCTGAACCAAGGACTAGTGATGGCCAATGATACATGTGAGGCAACTATCACTAAGAGATTAGCATATTGGTGGAACCATTAGTAGTTAGTACCATGAGTTTTCTTTCCTTTTTATTTTGTTTTAAAAATAATTTTAAAAATCACAAATATCTTCTCTTCAATGTTTCTATCTTTGTTTCCACCGTACTCTTCTCTTTTCATTCTTTGTTTTCTTTTCTTTTCATTCTTTAAAATATAGAAGAACCATTAACACACACGTAAATAGACCGGTAAAACTTCTATTTCTTCTCGTCCTTATGGATTCGACCCGTTTAGCCACCATACTAAAACAGAAGTATAGAAGAAGCCAAAGCACGCACTTTTAACTCGTGTTTTCAAAACATACACTTTTCTTGCGAGATTTTCCCCCGATCAAATTTTGGCGCCGCTGCCAGGGATGGAAACGGTTTAATCTCATATTTTTGTTAACCTTTCTTCTTTGCTTTTAGTGTGCAGGTCAAATTTTTAGTATTGCAGAAGTTCACACTTGCTTTTGTGTGGTTGGGTAAATCTTTGTATATTGCTATCTTCTGCTGCTAGTTTTTGCTTAGATTACCTGTGCACTGTAACAATTAAGATCTAAAATATAGAAATTGGATGTTTTAATCGGTATAGACATTTGCATCTGGGCACGTGTCGATTTCAATTAAAATATACTATTTTTGTTCTTGTGTTGTTGTGATCTTGACGGAGGTGTACATATTGCATTGCATATAGCTTAGGATAAACACGTGGGTGATTTACTCGCTTTTTGTGTTCATCTTATCTATATTGTACACTTGCAAGGATTGAACTTAAGGGCATATCCCAATAAAACATAAGGTGGGAAAGTCATTACCCTCCCTTAGCCAAAAAATCACTCCTCCCCACTCACACAACCCAAGCCTAAATAAAACTTGCTAGATGTTAGCTCCTAGGGACATCTCGAACTCATTTAGGAGATTGACCTAAGGGAAAAAGTTGTTAGAGTTTGACTCTTGTCAAATCGGTGTTAAAGGTTGGAGATTAAGAGGCGAAATCTCGAAGAACAGTGGTTTGACATAATTAGACCCGTTGCTCCAGCACGGATACCTCCCACTGGTCCTGCCCCTACTGGCCAATTAATTTGTGGTCAAATTTCTACAGTTACCCCCCGTCGATAGTCTAACCAGTTAGGAGTCGTCTAGGTCTAAGTCAACCCTAACATAACCTTGTTTTTGAAATTTTCTTTTTCTTTGTTTGATTGTTTGTTTGCTTATTTTTGTTATTTTTTTGACATCTTTGTGTTATGGATTACAATTATAATTATTCCAATGCATATAGTGATCCATACTTCACTCCGACCTCTTTTGACTCGGATATTACCACTTGGTATTTTATAACTCTAACCAATCAAGTATACCAGATTAGTTTTATCAACTCATATGTGCCCCAGTCCTAATACTATGAATAAGACTGGAATAATCATCACTCTTCACAGAGTCAGTGGGGACACAATTCTCACGAGTCATATGGTCAACCACCTTACCAACATCCAGCTTCATATACTCCTTCTCCCGAATAACCATTAGAAGAACCAATTGACTGGGAAAAGAGGATGGAAGCCTTAGAGGAACTCGAGCGACGAATTCAAAATCTAGAAGACTCGAAATCCCATCAAAGTTTTCAAATCCAAAATCCTTACTCTATTTTCAAGTCCCACAACAAGAAGAACATACCGACTTAGAAGAGAGTACGAAATCCATGATTCAATTCTAAAGTGATCCTTTCAATATGATAGAAGCTAGACTTAGTCGATTGGAAAACATGTGTAGGAATAAGGAAACTCTCCCTACTCAATTTTTAACTATTCCTAACACTTCTCATCATATTGATGAAAATCAAGAATCATGAAATCTTGAAGACTTTGACCAAGATTCAATTTCACTACAAAACTTTGAACTTGACCAATATTAACTCATTGGCAAATTGGCAAGTTTCATTTCAATAAAATTGAACTTGAATATGAATGTGAACCCGACCTACGTGATTCAATTCCAATCTTTGAATTTATGTTGACTCCGGTATCCTTACCCAAGTTGGACCCATTTCTCGAGCCAACATTGATTCCTGTATCCATGAATTTTGAATTTGAACCACTTGTTTTGGATAGTCACATTTCATTGATGAGAATAGAATGTAAAATTAAATTCTTTGATTGGGACTCAACTCTTGAATCTACACCGACTCTCAAACCTAAAGTTAATTTTCCGAGTTTGTATTGGTTCCCGAACTTTTCATTTCAAAGCCCAAATCATTCATTCCACAAAACTACATTCTATTGTTGGACCATGGTATTGACCAGAATGACTCAGTGATGTTCTTCCAAGATTGGTCATGTAAAGGAAATAATTTTCATGATAGGATTTTGCATGATCCTATTAATATTGGGGATTGTAAAAACGTAAATAGAAAAGAGGTCAATATAGGTGGGTTCCGTGAGCCACCACATTATCTTTATTGGGTAGCAATGCTTGGCCCATTAGACCACCACCGGAACCACCACCATGATGTAATTTTTCTTCCTTTATCATTTGTTTCATGTATATACACATTCACGATGCATTAAGGATAATGCATTAGATAAGTGTGGGGAGGGTTTACTAATGTAAGTTGTTTTAAATTTTCTTTCTTTTACACTTCTTTTTTAGGAAATTTTTAATTTTTTTTTGTATACAAACTCTTTTCTTTTTTTTGCAAAACTTTTTGAAATAAGAGAAATAGTTTTGATTTATTTTTTAAGAAAACTAAGATTATCTTAGGAATTAGGAAGACGTAAAATTATAAATTTTTAAACTGAGTCAAAATAATAAATCTTGTTTAAATTTCAGGATAAGAAAGTAAGATTGAAAAGATAATTTAATCTTGAATTTTTTGCCTTAAATATATGCACTTCACACTTACACAATTTTTGTGGATTGAAACAAAGACTGGAAATGCCATAAAAAATATTAAAATAATGATAATAAAAAATCACTTATTGAAGCTGGGTAATTATGCCTCAGGAAGCATGATTATTCACGCCTAAAAATATGAACAAAATCAAAATAATTCCCTTTAGTTTGTGGCCTTATTTACTTGAGTCCTTAAACCCGAGGGATGTTTTCTCATCTGGTGTCCTAAAATCATCTGGTTTGAGAGTCACCGGCTAAAGGCTCACTACCTGAGTAAATAAGAAAATCTAAGAAAACTAAGGGAAGAAAAAAATAAATATATACAAATAAATGGCATGATAGTTAGAGTCAATATCCAAAAAATCTTCATATCACAAAGTGCATATTTTTCTAAGAGTTTTATAAAAGATCAAAGAATTGATTCAATTTTAAATTCTTACATTTAATTTATAACAAGATTTTACATTTAGACTTAGTTTAAGAAAGAATAATTTCTGGTTAACCTATGATCTTGGATCGCTAAAATTTTCTGCAAAATTACTTCAACACTTTTCCTCTTTCAAAATGCATTTTCAAATACTAACATTTGATTTCTTTCTTTATGAATTTGTGGGTGTAATCCGCCGAAAACCCTCAGGAGATAAAACTCCTCCTCTAGAGAAACTTAGAGGTTTAACAGCTTATTGCACATGCTCAGTGCAATCATGTCACCTGCGAAAGTGGTGTAATAATTTTCATAGTTTTTCTGTTTGCTCGGGATGAGCAAAAGATAAATGTGGGGGTGTGATTAGTCTCCAATATTGCATATTTCATACCACAATTTCACACTTATTCTTTACAAAATTCTGCTAAATAATGGTTTTCTTATATGTTCGTAGATTTATGTGTGTGGGATGAACAAGAAGATCAAAATCTCATTTACTTGGTGATTTTTAGATCCTAATAGAGCCATTGACTTTGGAAGCCTATTCTGCTGTTGCAGAGAGTAAAAAACAAGAAAGTAGCAGCCCATACCCTAACATCAGAACAGCCATGACCTGCAGACTTTGGCGCTGCGCGCCTGGTCACAGTATGGCGGCGAAGACGTGGCCATGCCAGCGTTTTCGTGGCCATACTGTGGAGTCGTGCGTCGAGTTTCGACGCACGACTCCATACATCTCCCCTGATGCCCCTTGGCCTATAAATACCCTGGGATTTTCAGAGCTCAAGAAGAAGAGTTTTTAGGTTAGTTCCTTTTTTTAGTTTACGTTAGTTATTATTCTTCTTTCTTTTTTATATTTTTTATTTCTTGTAGATCATGTAATAGGGAAGAGAGTGGTACATAGGAAGAAAGCACGAGTGCTTGTAATAGAGGGTGACACTCTATGAAATGTTCTTTCTTTATCTCTACTTGTTTTCTTCTCTTTAACTTCTTTTACATGCTTTGCTAGTTTTCTCTCATGGCAACTAACAAATAACCACTAACTTGCTAACTCCTTACTTGATAATCCACATGAATCTAATAGCTTCTACTTGGCCTTACTCTTGCAAGAGCCATTGATGGCTCATGATGATGGATTCTAACACTCTAACATCTAACTCTCTAACAAGCTGACATTACTTTATTCCATACTTACTCTAGCTTAGTTTTGATGGTTTAAGTGTAGCTTGCACTTGTTGTTGAGTTCGATGTAAAAGTGATCTTATGGCTCATGTTTTGAAACGCTCTTGAACCAAGGACTAGTGATGGCCAAGGATATATGTAAGGCAACTATCACTAAGAGGTTAGCATATTAGTGGAGCCATTAGTAGTTAGTAACCATGAGTTTTCTTTCTTTTTTATATTGTTTTAGAAATAATTTCAAAAATCACAAATATCTTCTCTTTAATGTTTCTATCTTTGTTTCCACCGTACTCTTCTCTTTCTATTCTTTATTTTCTTTTCTTTTCATTCTTTAAAATATAGAAGAATCGTTAATACACACGTGAATAGACCGGTAAAGCTTCTATCGCTTCCCGTCCTTGTGGATTCGACCCGTTTAGCCACCATACTATAATGAAAGTATCGAGGAAGCCAAAGCCCGCACTTTTAACTTATAATTTAAAACATACACTTTTTGTGGCGGTTTCCCCCGATCATGCACCAACGCATGAACCATAATTTTTTTAATTAAAATCGGAGACAGACTTTATCCACCTCTTGGTCTTGTTGATCTTCTAAACACCCAAAACCATATAGCCAACATTGTAGACACACAGCTCTCATCCCCACGAATCCAACAGCTCTAGAATCATGCAAATCGGAGTCCGAATGGTCGAGATATCGCCTGAATACCCAAGAGATACGAAATGGGGTTGGATACATAATAACTGAAATGTTTCAGGGGGGGCAGCTGGGTAATTATTCAGGGTCCCAAAAATAATTAATTAATTCAACAGGGACTTAATTGAAAATTTACCTCAAAGCGTGTCGGGTCAGATCCTTAACAGGTCGGGTTCCGGTTTAACCCTAAACTCAAACCCGTTATGGTTTTTTACCTATACACAGTTAGCAGCAGCAACCTTAGCCTGCTGCTAACACTCCTCGTGGCCACTGTATTTCGGCTGGCTGACTGCCTACCTAGCGCCTCTGCTGGAGTGGCCGACCGCCCTCCTGGCGCCGCCCGCCGGCCATGACGCCTGCCGGAATCCAAGAAAGGGAAGAGGGAGAGTGATAGGAGAGATAGAGAGAGAGAGAGAAAGGAGGGGGAGAGAGATGAGGGAGGAGGCAGTTGCGGCTGTCCCCCTGACCGCCGCCCTAGCCTAGCTGGCCCTGCCCGTCGCCGCCCACTCCGGCGCCCCTAACTACTGGTTGACACCACGAGAGGAAGAGGGATAGAGAGAACGAGTGAGAGAGTGAGAGAGAGAGAAAGAGAACGAAAAGGAGAGTGAGAGCGAGACAGGGGAGAGATTTTACTCTCTCTCCCCCCCACCTACTCCCCTACCTACTCTCTATTTCCTATACCTCATCTGTCAAATTCAATTCATTTTATTTTATTTATTATTTTTCTCCCCAAATCTCTAATCAATTAAAATATGAATATAACTGTAATTAAATACCAATACTTGGTATATAAATACAAGTATTTCAACTAATATATATACATCCATATATTTCACCTATTTTCCCATACTTCATTATTCAAATAACGATAAATATTTTTCAAAAGAAAACCCAATTATATACCGATTGTTGATTCTTGAAATTGGTATAATCCAAAATTCAGAAATATAAGGAATAAACCAAGAGTTAAAAGATCTGAGTGTCATACGAACATCAGTGTATAGTAATATATAGATATCAATATTTCTCATATCAATTTATTCGGTGTAATTGATAAAATTTCAATTCCATTCCAAATTTCTCCAAATAATTATCGAAATTCATTTCACACAGAGACAAATTAATTTAAAAATCAAAAGAATTTATGAAAAATATCGAACCCAATATTAATATATTAATCCAGGGTTTAGTAACTCAGGTGTTACAACTTTACCCCCTAGAAAAAGTTTTGTCTTCGAAACTTGACATATCAGGTAATAGATAAGGGTGGTACCTTCAGCTTTCTTCTTGTTTTTAAACAACACATAACATATAACCATAGTCATCACAATCACACAATATATATCTCCGCCAATGCATCGTTCACTGCCTGTCCCAAGTCAGGATAAAGGAGGAGGGTTGTGGTAAGCCTGTGCCAGCAAACGTAAAATATTGTCACATACTATGAATATGAACCAAGAACTAAATTTTGTTGGGGCGTTCCCTGCTGAGCGACGCGCTGCATCGGAGCCCGAGTGTAGTGAAAAGTGAGCAAGAATTGTTAGGTCATCATCCAGAAACGACGAGCCACATCGATGCCCGAATGTGGTGTCAAATGAGTAAGGGTTCCCACACTTTTTTGAGCGGGTGAGGGTAAATAAGTTAGCTCATGAATATAAGATTAGATTAGTGATTAGTCTCTAAAACTGCATATTTTATACCACATCTTCACATTTATTTAATATTAAATTCTGCTAATAATACCTCTCTTGTATGTTTCTAGGTCCATGGCATGAAATGAAGAAGAAGACCCAAAATCACCATTTAATTGGTGATTAAAAGCCTATAAAGATAGCCATTGATTTTGGAGGACTGTTTCGTCAAAACAAGGGCCCAAAATCAGAAACTGGGACATGCAGCCGACAAGGGGACAAGCAGGCAGCGCGCAGCAGGCGGCGCGTGATAGGCCGTGTTTTCGCAGCTCTGGTATGGAGTTACGTGCCAGGATTTGACGCACGGCTCCGTACCTGTATCATGGTGCCAGTTTTGCTTATAAATACCTAGGGCTTTCCAGAGCTAAAAAGAGAGAAGTTTTTGAGTAGTTTTTAGGTTAGTTTTAGGGTTTTCTTCTCCATATTATAGTTTTAGGGTAGTTTACTTTAGTTGTTCTTCTTCTTTTTCCTTTGTATTTTTTATTTCTTATAGATCATGTAATTGGAGAGAGAGTGGTACATGGTTGGAAAGTAAGAGTGCCTGTAATAGAAGGTGACAATCTATGAAAGGTTCTCTCTTTACCTCTCTTTATTTTCTTCTCTCTAACTCCTTTTACATGTTTAGCTAATTTTCTCTCATGGCAACTAACTGCTAACCACTAACTTGCTAACTTCTTACTTGATAATCCACATGAATCTAATAGCCTCTACTTGGCCTTACTCTTGCTCTTGCAAGAGCCATTGATGGCTCATGATGATGGATTCTAACACTCTAACATCCTAACTCTCTAACAAGCTAACATTACTTTATTCTATACTTACTCTTGTTTAGTTTTGATGGTTTAAGTGTAGCTTGCACTTGTTTTGTGGAGTTTGGATGTGAAAGTTGACATATGAGTTATGCTTTGAAACACTCTTGAACCAAGGACTAGTGATGGCTAAGGATACATGTGAAGCAACTATCACTAAGAAGTTAGCATAGTTAGTGGAGTCATTAGTAGTTAGTAGTCATGGGTTTCTTTCTCTTTTTACTTTATTTTAGAAATATACCAAAAACCACAAATATCATCTTTTCTATGTTTCCCACTTCTTTATGTTTCACCGTACTCTTCACTTTTCATTCTTTGTTTTTTTTTCTTTTCTTTATTTAAAACATAAAAGAAACTTTAGCACATACGTGAATCAACCGGTAAAGTTTCTATCGCTTCTCATCCCTGTGGATTCAACCCGTTTAGCTTCTATGCTACAACGGAAGTATCGAGGAAGCCAAAGCGCACACACTTTAACATCTAATTTCAAAACAACACTTTTTTTGCGCAGTTTTCCCCCGATCAAATTTTGGCGCCGTTGCCGGGGATGGGAACGGATTGATTTCATGTTTTTATTAACTTTTATTCTTTGTTTTTGGTGTGTAGGTCAAATTTTTAGCATTGCAGAAGTCTACACTTGCTTTTATGTGGTTGGGTAAATTCTTGTATATTCTTATACTTTGCTGCTAATTTTTTTATATTACCTGTGCACTATAATAATTAAGAACCAAAATACAGAAATTGGATGCGTCAAAACGGTTTAGACATTTGCATCTAGGCACGTGTCAATTTCAATTTCAGTATACTGTTTTTTGTTCTTGTGTTGTTGTGATCTTGCAGGAGGTGTACACATGGCATTGCATATAGTATAGGATAAACACGTGAGTGATTTACTCTCTTTGTGTGTTCATTCTTATCTATATTACACACTTGCACGAATTGAACTTAAGGGCGAAACCCTATACAACATAAGGTGGGAAAGTCATTACCCTCTCTTAGCCCAAAAATCACCTCCCCACTCACACAACCCAAGCCTTAATATAAATTGCTAGACGTTAGCCCCTAGTGATATCTCGGACTCATTTAAGAGATTGACCTAAGGGGGAAGTTGTTAGAAGTTGACTCTTGTCAAATCGGTGTCCAAGATTGGGGATTGAGAGGTGAAATCTCGAAGAACAGTGGTTTGGCATAATTAGGCCCGTTGCTCCGGCACGGATACCTCCCACTAATCTTGCTCCTACCTGGTCGATTAACTTGTGGTCAAATTCTGATAATGTACCCCCTGTGGATAGTCTAACCAGTTAGGAGCGTCTAGGTCTAAGTCAACCCTAGCATAGGCTTATTTTCTTTTTCTTTTTTTTTGTTTGTTTGTTTGTTTGTTTTTTTTTCTTGTAAGCTGTGATATGGATTTCAACAACAACAATTTTTTCAATCCTCATATGAATCCATATTTCACCCCAACCTCATTTGACTCGGATAACTCCATCCCAGCTATGTACAACATGAATCAACCATATATGCTGAGTTGGGATTATCCGACTCAATATGACCCATATCCCCAATCCTATGACTATAATTTTCAAAATTATTTCAACTCTTCACAGAGTCAATGGGGATTCACCTACCCCGAGTCAAATTTTCAACCATCTTATCCATAATTTTTACAATATTCATTTCCGATTTTGATTCATATACTCCTTTTCCTGAATCACCAATTGAAAAAAAAATCATCATTGAAAAAGAGTTTGGAAGAAGTGATAGAGGACCAAAAATAATTTGAAAAAATGGTAGTATCATCATGTCCACAAAATTTTCAAAATTCATGTAGTTCTTTTTCAGAACGACTCAAAGAAAAATCATTGTGGGAAAAAAAACTATGGAATTCGTGCAAGAGACTGAGCGCATAATGCAAAATACGATTGACTTCCCATGTCCACCAAATGTTCATACGACCCACGAATCATGTCATTTTGGAAATTCAGCTTCAATTTCGTCATACCAACCTGAACTTGACCAACATCAACCTCTTGATAGTTTGGCAAGTTATCCATTTCCTGAAATTGAACTTGAAGATGAACATGAGTCTGAGTTTCAATTTAGCGATTCGACTCCAATCCTTGAATCAATATCGACTTTTGTAGTGTTACCTAAACTAAGTAACGTTCTTGAGCCAGTTTTGATTCCCATAATTTCAGAACTTAAATCGATCATTTCACCCATTCACATTCCTTCTGTGGACGAAAATCAAGATTCAATTTCATTACATCCATTTGAACTTACCCAAAATTTTGAGAATCACCTTGACATTTTGACAAGTTATCCTTTTCCTAAAATTGAACTTGAGCTTGAAAGTGATCCTGAATCTCAAGTTGGTGACTCCATTTCACTCTTTGATTCAATAATGACTTTGGTATCTTTACTAGATTTTTTCTCTATTCCAAATTCAACATTGAATCATGTACCAGTACATTGTGAAATTGAATCACCTATATCTTATGATCACACTTCAGTGATGGAAAAAGTGTGTGAACATCAATTCTTGGTTTGGACCCCATTTTTGAACCAATTTCAACTCCTCCTTTTGAATCTCGACTTGATCTGAGTCAAATTTCTGAGTCGGTATCAGTTTTTGTTCCTGTTCCATTTGAGTCCAAATCAATCATCTCCCAAAATCACACTTCATTGTTGGATAAGGATGTTGAAGAAAATGACTCAGTAATTATTTTTAAAAATTAGAAATTAGATGGGGATAATTTTTTAAATAAGACCATTCACTCAATCATTCTTTTACTGGGTCATATTAGAGAGATCACTGGTGGGTTCCTGCACGATTCACAATTTTTGAATTGTGTCACATTTCATGGACCAATTAGACTACCACCGGAGCCACCACCATGAGTTAATTTCCCTTCCCTTCCCATTTGTTTCATGTATATACACATTCACAATGCATATAGGACAATGCATGAGATAAGTGTGGGGGAGGGTTTACTAACGTAGGTTGTTTTAAATTTTCTTTATTTTACACTTCTTTTTAGAAAAATTTTAAAATTTTCTTTTATATAAAAACTCTTTTCTTTTCTTTTTACAAAACTTTTTGACATAAGAGAAATAGTTTTGATTTATTTTTAAGAAATTTAAGATTATCTTAGAAATTAGGAAGACCTAAAATTATGAAATTTTAAACTGAGTCAAAATAGTAGATCCAGTTTAAATTTTAGGATAAGAAAGTTAGATTAGAAAGATAATTTGATCTTGAACTTTTTGTCTTAGATTTATGCACTTCACATTTACACAATTTTTTGAGATTGAAACAAAGACTGAAAATGCCATAAATATATATATATATATATATATATATATATATATATATAATATATAATGATGATAAAATCACTTATTGAAGTTGGGTAATTATGCCTCAGGAAGCATGATTATTCATACCTAAAACGGTGGACAAAAATAAAATAATCCCCTTTATTTTTGTGGCCTTGTTTACTCGACTCCTTAAGTCCGAGGGATGTTTTCTCATCTTGTGCCTAAAACTATCTTGTTTGGGAGTCACCGGCTAAAGGCTTACTACCCGGGTAAATAAGAAAGGCTAAGAAAACTAAGAAAGAAAAAATAGAAAAAAATAAATATACACAAATCAATGGCATGAAAGTTTGAGTCAATATCCCAAAAATCTTCATAGTTCACAAAGTGCATATTTTTCTAAGAGTTTTATGAAAGATCAAATAATCAATTCAATTTTAAATTCTTACATTTAATTTATAACAAGATTTTACATTTCGACTTAGTTTAAGAAAGAATAATTTCTAGTTAACCTATGACCTTGGTCACTTATATTTTCGCAAAAATACTTCAACACTTTTTTTCTATTTCAAAATGTGTTTTCAAAAATACTGACATTTGATTTCTTTTGTTATGGTTTTTGTGGGTGTAATCCGCTGAAAACCCTCAGGAGACAAAACTCCTCCCCTAGGGGAAATCTAGAGTTTAACGGCTTGTTGCACATACTAAGTGGAATCGCATCACCTGCGAAAATGGTGTAATAATTTTCTTAATTTTTTTGTTTTTCTCAGGACGAGCAAAAGATAAGTGTGGGGTGTGATTAGTCTCTAAAACTGTATATTTCATACCACATCTTCACATTTATTTGATATTAAATTCTGCTAATAATACCTCTCTTGTATGTTTCTAGGTCCATGATATGAAATGAAGAAGACCCAAAATCACCATTTAATTGGTGATTAAAAGCCTATAAAGATAGCCATTGACTTTGGAGGCTGTTTCATCAAAACCAGGGGCCCAAAATTAGAAACCGGGACATACAACCGACAGAGGGACAAGCGGGCAGCGCGCAGTAGGCGGCGCTGCGTGCGTCGCCCTGGTACAGCCGCAGAGGGCCGCGTTTTCGCGGCTTTGGTGTGGAGCGCGCACCAGGATTTGACGCGCGGCTCCATACCTGTACCGTGGTGCCCAGTTTTGCTTATAAATACCTGGGGCTTTCCAGAGCTAAAAAGAGAGAAGTTTTTGGGTAGTTTTTAGGTTAGTTTTAGGATTTTTCCATATTATAGTTTTAGGGTAGTTTAGGTTAGTTGTTCTTCTTCTTCCTCCTTTGATTTTTCATTTCTTGTAGATCTTATAATTGGAGAGAGAGTGGTACATTACTGGAAAGAAAGAGTGCTTGTAATAGAAGGTGACAATCTATAAAAGGTTCTCTCTTTACCTCTCTTTGTTTTCTTCTCTCTAACTCCTTTTACATGTTTAGCTAATTTTCTCTCATGGCAACTAACTACTAACCACTAACTTGCTAACTTCGTACTTGATAATCCACGTGAATCTAATAGGCTCTACTTGGCCTTACTCTTGCAAGAGCCATTGATGGCTCATGATGATGGATTCTAACACTCAAATATCCTAACTCTCTAACAAGCTAACATTACTTTATTCTTTGCTTACTCTTATTTAGTTTTGATGATTTAAGGTTAGCTTGCACTTGTTTTGTGGAGTTTGGATGTGAAAGTTGACATATGGGTTATGCTTTGAAACGCTTTTGAATTAAGGACTAGTGATGGTCAAGGATACATGTGAGGCAACTATCACTAAGAGGTTAGCATAGTTAGTGGTACCATTAGTAGTTAGTAGTCATGAGTTTTCTTTCTCTTTTTACTTTGTTTTAGAAATATATTAAAAACCACAAATACCATCTTTTCTATATTTCCCACTTCTTTGTGTTTCACTGTACTCTTCTCTTTTTATTATTTGTTTTCTTTTCTTTTCATTATTTAAAATATAAAAGAAACTTTAGCACACACGTGAATTAACCGGTAAAGCTTTTATCGCTTCCCATCCCTGTGGATTCGACCCGTTTTGCCTCTATGCTATAACGGAAGTATCGAGGAAGCCAAAGCGCACACACTTTAACTTCTGATTTAAAACAACATTTTTTGTGGACGATTTTTCCCCAATCAGTTAGCATCATGGAACATAGGTTCTCTTACAGGTAGATTAGCAGAGTTAGTTGATGCTATGGTTAGACAGAATGTTAGTATTTTGTGTGTGTAAGAAACTAAGTGGGTAGGTGAAAAATCTAGAATTATGGAGCCTTGAGGTTATAAACTTTGGTATACTGGTAGAGATAGAAATTGTAATGAGGTGAGTGTGATCATAGATAAACAATTTCTTGAGAATGTAGTGGAGGTTAGGAGAAAGGGTGATAGGAATTTACTAGTTAAACTTATTTTAGGTAGGAAGATTTTTAATATTGTTAGTGTCTATGCACCACAAGTAGGACTTGATGAGTCTAGTAAGCATCAATTTTGAGAGAATTTAGATGAGATAGTGTAAGGCATACCCATTAGAGAAAAGCTTTTCATAGGTGGTGACCTCAATAGACATGTAGGAACTAGTCGTTATGAGTTTGATAGTGTACATGGAGGATTTGATTTTGAAGAAAGAAATGAACCAGGTAACTCGATTCTAGATTTTACTTTGTCCTATGATTTGATCTTAGCGAATACTTGATTTAGGAAGAGAGAGTCTCACTCGATAACTTTTAGAAGTGGATCAAGTGCGAGCCAAATAGATTTCTTTTAACTAGGAAAGTAGATAGAGCTTGTTATATAGATTGTACGGTAGTACCGGGTGAGAGTGTAGTAACTCAACATAGACTCTTAATTTTAAATATCTGAATTAGAAGGAGATTTAGGGCCTGTTTGTTTCGTTGCAAAACGTCGCAAGTCGTAAATCGTAAAATGAGAATGGAAAAAGTAAACTGTAGCAGAGAAATATATTGTGTTTTACGGTGTTTGGTTGATAAAGTGAAGTGTAAATGGAAAAGTATATTGTGTTTTACGGTGTTTGGTTGATAAAGTGAAAGTGTAAATGGTAAAGTATATTGTGTTTTACGGTGTTTGGTTGGTAATGTAAAAGTGTAAGTAAAAAAGTTGACCACAAAATTAACTGTAGCAGTGATTTAAATATTATAAATACTATTAAATTAAATCTACTATTGCAAATTAAATTGTATTAATAAATTTGAGATAAAAATTAATAATCTTAATATTTTATTTATAACAATAATATTAATAAAATATTAGTATAAATAGTAAAATATTACTAAAATATTAACTACATAAATAATATAAAATTTTAAGAAAATCTAAAGAACTTTAATAAAATTTTAAGAATACTAATAAAATATAAATATTAAAAAATCTTACAAAAATAATAAAATATAGTTATAATATTATAATATTATAAATACTTAAAAATTATATAATATAAATTTTATTATAATATTATTGTAATATTAAAATTAACAAAGTAAAATATAATTATAATTTAATAATAAATTATCATTATAGTATTATTATACTGAATTATTATTACAATATTAACATAATAAAATATTAATATAATAATAAAATATATTATGATATTAATAAAGTAATTTTTTATATTAAAAAATAAATAATTAAATATATAGTAAAGTATAATATTGTTATATTAATAAAATATTAACTCTAAATAAAATAATAAAAATGGAATAAGTATTAATAAAATAATAAAGTATTAAATAAAATATTAAAAAATATTAAATTAAAATAGTAAATATTAAATATTAAAACAATATTAAAAACAATAAAAAATTTAAAGATTAAAAATATAAAATAATTAAATAATTAAATAAGAAATTGAACACTATTTAAAATATTAAATATTTAATAATATTAAATTATATATTGATTATCAAGTGACTGTTTTGAACTATAAGTGTACTACAAGTGAGAGTTACATGACCACAAAATTAACTGTAGCAACTGCAAGTGGGAAAATATGAGTGTAAAAGTGAGATTTACATGACCACAAATTTAACTGTAGCATATGCAAGTGGGAAAAGAAGAGTTGCATTTTGCAACTTGTTTTTCAGCGAAACAAACAACGGAAAATGGAAAAGAAGTTTTACGACTTGCGTTTTGCGACGTTTCGCGGCGAAACAAACACGCCCTAGAAAGATTAAACGTAAGTTAGATCCTAAAATTAAGTAGTGGTGGCTAAACGAAGGTAACCAAGGAGTTTTTGTAAATTGAGTAGTACATGAAGCAGATTGGAAAGCTCAAGATGATCCCAATACAACATGTAACAAAATTGCTAGCTGCATTAAAAGAGTAGCTAAAGATGTACTTGGTGAGTCATGGGGTGATGCTCCACCATGTAAGAATACATCATGGTGGAATGAAGAGGTAAAAACTGTCATTAAGATCAAACGAAACTCTTATAGAGATTTGAAGAAAATTGTGATGGAGTGAGTTTTGAGAGGTATAAGCTAGTCAAGAAGGAGGCTAAGAAAGCTATTCAGAATGTAAAAGCTAAAGTGTACAAAGAAGTGTATGAGAAGTTGGACACCAAAGAGGTTGAAAAGGATATATATAGAATTGCTCAAATAAGGGAGAGAAAGACTAGAGACTTATGTACTGTGAGGTGTGTCAAAGATGAGGATCAGAAGGTTTTAGTTCGAGATGAAGAAATCAAGAAAGATAGAAAGAGTATTTTGATAAATTATTCAATGACAGTTCTACTCAAGATTTGGATGACCTTACCATTCAGTGCCAAGTTATGAACTATAATTATATGCGCAGAATTAGCGAATCTGAAGTTAAAGAGCCTTGAAGAGGATGAAGTCAAGGACAGCTGTTGGCCCGGATGAAATTCCTATTGAGGCATGAGATGCTTAGGAGAGGTGGGCGTGGGATGGCTGACAAATCTCTTTAATAAGATCTGGCTAATTAAAAAGATGTCAAATGAGTGAAAGAAGAGTCCTCTAGTACCTCTCTATAAGAATAAGGGTGATATCTAGAGTTGTTCAAAGTATCGTGGAATAAAACTCATGTGTCACACCATGAAGCTTTGGGAAAGGGTAATTGTACACAGGTTAAAGCACAATGTTAAAACATTAGAGAACCAGTTTGGGTTCATGCCGGAGCGATCGACGACAGAGGCTATTCATTTACTTCGTCAACTTATAGAGCGATTTCGAGAGAGGAAGAGAAATTTGCATATGGTCTTTATTGATTTAGAAAAAACTTATGCTAAGGTGCCAAAAAAGGTATTATGGTGGACATTGATGAAAATGGGAGTCCACATCAAATATATTGACATAATCAAGGACATGTACGATGAAGTAGTGACAAATGTCAGAACTTGTGGAGGCATAATAAGTGATTTTTTTATCACAATTAGATTACATTAAGGATCTACATTGAGTTCATTCTTACTTGCCATAGTGGTGGATGAGCTTACTAGAGCTATTCAGGATAAGATACCATGGTGTATGTTATTTGCTAATAATATTGTCATAATTGATTGAATGAGAGTTGAAGTAAATGCAAAATTGGAGTTATGAAGGCAAACTCTAGAATCTCGAGGTTTTAGATTAAGTAGGACTAAAACAGATTATATGGAGTGTAAATTCAGTAAACAGAGAATCCGAGATTATAATATTGTGACACTAGATGGTCAAGAAATACCGATGAGTAGTCATTTTAAATACTTGGGTTCTATTATCCAAAATGATTGGAAGATCAATAGTGATGTCAACCATAGGATCCAAACCGGCTGGTTGAAATGAAAGAGCGTAACAGGAGTTTTATGTGATCATAATATTCCGTTATGACTGAAGAGAAAATTTTATCAGACTGTTATTAGGCCAGCTTTGTTATATGGCACAGAATGTTGGGCTATAAAGAGATATCATGCCCAGAAGATGAGTGTAGCAGAGATGCGCATGCTACATTGGATGTGTGGTAATACGAGGAGAGATAAGGTGAGAAATGAGGATATTCGTACTAAGATAGGTGTAGCCTCTATAAAAGAGAAGATGAGAGAAAACCGCCTACGATGGTTTAGTCATGTGAGACGTAGACCTACAGATGCGCCAATCTGACGGGTAGAGCGTATCAAATTAGGGCAAGGTAAAATAGCGCACAGGAGACCAAAGAAAACATGGATGGAGGTAATACGATAAGATATAAAGGCTAAAAGTCTTAGTGAGGCATATTGCTCGATAGGAATGAGTGGAGAAAGCTGATCCATGTGCCCGATCCGGCGTAATTCTCTTTTGGTTCATGTAGCCTACCCCAAATACTTGGGATAAATGGCTTAGTTGTTGTTGTTGTATATTCACCTATCATACTTGGTGATATAGGTATCATATATCTTTTCATACATGCATCACACGTGGCAATACCCATCAGCACACATACATATATCATACTTGATGATACGCATATCACATAAATTCAACACAAAAATATATTTATTTACTAATCTTTTATTTTCAAAGATTTATCATTTCACAGTCAAATGCTCAATAAGGTTCTTTTGTTCTGATTTAATCTTGAATTGCCTGACATTTTAATCACTTTCTTATTCCAGTATCCCATACAACTGACAGTCTATACTAAGGGCCCGAACCCTTAGTAGAACTCATCCGAATCAAGATATATGCGGGTATACCTTCATTTGAATGTCAAAAACAAGTCAAATATCATACATTTTGAGATTAATCATATGCATAAGAACCCATTACACCCATAAACTACTCACATCAAAGACACATTCATTTATTCATACAAGCTGCACATTCACATACACATCCCTCATAACAATCAATCTTATTCCTGATCAATGATCTAAAACAATCTCTACATCTATACTTTTCTTAGGCCTATACCTAAACTCTACTTCAAATTTCTAAGCCTGAGCTTTAATACCAACTGTAACGGTCTCATTTTTTTATCACATCAATTACTATAATCATCAATTTTTACACTTAATTATTTAGATAATCTCTGAAAATTTGGCAACATCTCCTCTGGAATATGGAGTCGCCCCAATACAATAACTCAATTTCGGCTACATCAGCCTACTTATCAATATGCAACATCTCATGCAATATATAATACTATGACTTCGCCTACTTATAATTTCAAATTCCATCGTATAATTTCATCTCAAAGTTAATCAAATAAACATATGATTGTGCACGTACATTGCATATTTTGTATCACATATGTCATATTTTCTTCATTTATTTTTAAATAAAACTCTGTTTGTAATGTATTTTCATGTTTAGTGGTATGTAGTGTAATTAACGAAGAAAATGGAGAGATTGATATATTTATCCAACTAAATCCAAATAATTCAAAAGATCAAGCAAATTAAGGGTATCTATTCAAATTCAGAGCTTCTAAAAGCCATCTTATATGAAGACCGGATATATTAGATAAGATATTACCAGTCTAAATTCAAAAAAAAGAATTTTTGAAGACCCAATCGGTTTCACTGAAGATAAATGGATATCTCATCAATTCTAGAAGAAAATTGATGATTCAAGAGGATAAAAGGATAGAGAGAAAATTAACGGATGAGATGAAGAAATCTTATTTGGAGATAAGAAGGAAAATCTAAGTAAATTGGAGCTCTAAATCAATTTAAACTCGGATTCAAACTTTCACTATAGAAACTCAAATCTGATAATTAAAGATGATACAGAAAGAGGACTTAAAAGACTACAATTCTTATATTGACCACTGTTTTCAATTCTATCATTCGATGAATCATATTCAGTAATCAACATGCAAACTAGCTGTAAACCAATTCAGAATTGAATTTTCACATAAAATTTTGGATGAATCAAATTAAGTTTGAAAATAAGTGGAGAATTCAAATTCAAAAATTTATAATAGCTTGCTCTTCAAGTCAAGAGAAAAGATATTATCTTAATATCTAGAGTTCAAATTTATGTTTTAAAGATATATCTCTTGATGGATGCACAACTTCTACTAGGAGTCTATCTACTACTTCTACTATAAATAGAGAGATAGAGTATAGAAAAAAGGGCATCTCATCTCTGACCAGAAGGCTATAAGCCAAATTGAGAGGAGAGTTTTGAGGGTTTTAATGCGAGTTTTGGAGAGAATCAAGAGCATTGTAATAGCGAATCTTCAATTCAGTCTTCATCAATAAAGATTTGCACTATTTCAGTTTAAAAATTTCTTCTCTTTCTTTATAGTTTCTTCAATGCAATTTTACTCTTTTTATTTCATATTTTATTTTACGCTTTTATCAATCTCATGCATGTCATTTTCTTTCTTTTGTTTCTAGTATTCTACTTCATCTATTTCAGCAGCGTTTGGAGGAAGGAGACAGCAGTGAATCAGGCCTTGTGACAGTTCTGATTTCCAATTGTTTCTTATCCTTCTCTCTTTTCTTTCTCCATTGCTTTACTTAATTAGCCTTTGCATCAGTTAGTATTTATTTTCCTTTTACTTCGTATCTTTATTGCTTATAGAATTTTAGTTCTTAGAACACTATTCAATTCTAATTCAAAGATTTCCCAACTAAAAAAAAATTAGATTTAGAATTTTAAACACCAAGTTTAACAAGTCTCGTGGATTCGACCCTATTCTTGCCACTATATAATTCTAATAAGATTAGGTTTCTATAATTTGTAAGTGGTTAAACAATAATGGAGTTCTTCATGACTTTCGAACTGCGAACAATTTTTGGCGCCATTACCGAGACTTGTGAAAAAAAAATTCTTGAAAATCAACATTTAATCTTTTCCTAGTTTTATAAAAATTTTAAATTTTAAATTTTAAAAAATTTTAATTAAAAAATATATTTTCAGAAATTTAAATTGTTTTAAAATTAAAAAAATTTATTATTTTTCTTTTCCATCCCTAAGAATTAACTTCAAATTTTTTTGATATTGCATGAACAAGAAAAGATTTACACAACAAAACGAAGCTTGCTTGCTAAAAAATTGCATTGCTAAAAAAAAAATATTTTGCTTGCTTCAGAGTTATCGGAAAGGTTAGTATTTTCTAACTCTACCCACGAATTTCCTGTCAGTGGGGTTTTAGAAGTGCTTTTTGATTGGACTTGTGCTACATTATTGCATTCTGTATAAAAAGATCTTAAGAGATGTCCCCCCTCACATAAGGTCGAGATTTCATTACCCGTTACTTGGCTCAAAAATCACAAACGCATATAAGTTTTTTTCAAGTTTGAACTAATTTAAAATCAATTAGAATTTGATCACTAAGATTTTGAGCTCGTTAAGTTGATCCATTGTGGGAATACTCTGGTGATTACTTTCAAACTCGCAAGAGAGGACTTTTTTATATAGAAAGGGTGACTTAGCCATTGCGGCGGTGCCCGGCCTGGAGAAAGGGCCGAGGAACTTTCTTATAAGAAAGGGTGACTGAAATTAGTAAGCGCGCAGCCTGGGGGGAGAACCGAATCACTTTTTTGACGGTTTTAACAGGCCAGCTCACAATTTGTCCAACTCAGTTAGGAGCTGTCTAATTAGGGAGAATTTATTCTCTTAAAGATTAGTGGTTTAAAATTGATCACTCAAATAAAGTTTAAAATAAAGAAAAATATTGTTTAGAATTGATTAGTTGAGTCATTTGTGTGTGCAACAATAATTAATATATATATATATAATAAAAAATCAATTTTCATCCATCCCTCTCCTCTTCCATCATTTTGAAATTCTTCCCTCTCATGGCCTATTCAAATCAAGATCTTTACAGCTATTATCATGATAGGTCATTTCCTCATTCTCATCCACCATCCTCATCTCTGGGCTTTCATGATTACAACCAACCCACTATTTCATCTTTTTCATCTCATCCTCCCATGTGGTGCTATCACTGCCATGATTCATTTTATCCTTCAGAATAGTGTCCTTCAATATAGTATTCGTTAGGACTGGGTCAAAACCAATTCGACACATTTTAAGGACCTACGAACGAACCCTATCCATCAAAATTTGAAGGGTTAGAATTGTCCTCAATAATCATGGGATCAATCATGTCAATCAAATTGGTCCTACACGAACCATCACTTTCATCTTAGAGATTTGATAATAATCACGAGAAATTGCAATGCACAATAGAGGAGAGTATAGATATCATGCAACAATATACTTCAAAACAGTCAAATCAATCAAGAGATAATCGAGACAAGTGCTATGCATTTTGATAAGATAATGACAATATGTTTCAGCCCCAATTCCACATCAAACTCAAGAGTTCCATCAGTGCTATCAAGTGAACCAATTGGACATACCACAAGAGTCCACAACACATGTTGACTCAAATTTTGAATCTGTACCCTCATCATTTCACTTAAACCAAATTAAAGAGTTTGAATAGGATGGTGGAGATATCTATGAGCTTGACACCCCGTCTTACCATGAGCCACCAATTGAACAATTCTTTGATGATGATTCAATATCTTTGGATGAACTAGTTAAGAATGATTTGGTAATGCACACAACTTCTTTGAAACATGTTGATCATAACGTTGAGGATGCATGTATGGATGATGAGCCTATGTTTCTTGAAGAATTATTTAAGGAAGTGTTTTGAGAAGACATGTGTTGAGGAGCTCAAGTCTCCTTCGAAAAAAGGAAACTTGATTTGAATATCTTCACTTTTGATGAGTCATCTAATGATCACTTTTTTGAAAACATGATTCAAGAACCTCTAATTGAGCAAAAATTTGAAGAATTGTTTGAAGATGAATTGATTTGTCTAGATGAATAAACTAGGGATGCATTGGTACATTACACACTTCCTAAGGAAATTGTTGATCTAAGTATTGAGGTGATTTTTAAGGATAAGCTCAAATTTCTAGGCAATCATAATGTGGATACTCCAATTAGACTATGTGATAATGATGAATTTATGAGGAGAATATATGAGAAGAAGAGCAGGAGGAGATGGAAAAAGGTGATGAACACGTTGGAGAGGATGAGAGTAAAGATGACAAAAAGATTGACCTCTCCAATTTGTCCCTTGAAGAGAACCCGTTGGAATGATGGAAAGCAAGCTAGAGGGAATAGATCCAGAAAGATTTCAGTATGGGGGTGGCGTGGAGTTGTACATATTTGTTATATTTTCTTTTAGTTTGTACGTCTTTTTGTTTTTAATTTTTTAGCTAGCGAGTCAGTTATAGTAAGTCTTTTATATATCTCTTTTACATTTATTTTCATGCATATATGCATTCATTTATACATTGAAAAGAATACATGAGATAGGTATAGGGGAGGGTTCTAACATAACATAGATTTTCTTTTAAGTTATATATAAATATATATATATATATATATATATATATATATATATATATATATATATATATATATATATAATTCTTTTTTTAAAAAACTTCTTGAAAAGAGAAATTATATTTTGACTTATTTTTATAAGAAATTAAGTTACTTTTAAAGAATAGGAGAATCATAATTAGGATTTTTTATACGAAGTTAAAATAAGATGAATTGTGATTTCTAGGGTTAGGAAGAAAAATTGAAAAAAGTAGTTTAGTCTTGATTTTTACTTTAAAGAAATATGCATTATTTATATACTTACACACTTAAGTTCAAAAACAAAGATTCTTATGCCTTAAAAAAAAAAGAAGCAATATATATGTGTGTGTGTGTGTGTGTGTGTATCTGTGTATGTGTGTGTATCTGTGTGTGTGTGTGTGTATGTATGTATATATATGTGTGTATGTATGTATACACACACACACACATATATATATCAAAAATTATCTGATTATGCTGGGTATTTATGCCTCAAAAAGCATAAGTATTCTCGCCTAAAAGAAGTCCATATAATAAATAAAACCCTTAGTTTTGTGGCCTTGTTTGCTTTAGTCTTTAAGTCTTAGGGTGTTTTCTCACCCAGTGCCCTAAAACCGTCCGGTTTGAGAGTCACTGACCTATGGCTCGTTACATGAGTAAATTAGAAAGCTTAATAAAACTAAGAGATATCGCCAACAAAAATATATAAAAATAAGACATAAGAGTTAGAGTTGAAGAATCCTTAGTCAAATATTTACGTTTACAAAGATGCATATAACTTAGAGTAAAATAATATACTAGATGAGAAATATAGTTTGATTTCTAAACCTTGATTGATAATAAATTATTGAATAGAGACTAAGTCTAAGAATGAATAGTTTAGTGCTCCTATAACTTATAAATTACTTAATTCTTGCAAAAACACTTCAAATATTTTCTTTTCTTTTTAAAATACATTTTCAAAAGTACTAACAATTTATTTTTCTTTCTTTATGGATTTTGTGGGTGTAATCCACTAAAAACGCTCACGAGACAAAACTCATCCTCTTGGACTAACCTAGAGGTTTAACGGCTTATTGTACATGCTAAGTGCAACCGTGATTTCTACGAAATTGAGTTAGGTTAGGTTAGCTTTATTTTTCTCTTTATTTGTTTTGCTCAAGGCGAGAAAAGATAAGTATGGGTGTGATTGTACACGTTCATTGCACATTTTGTATTACATATATCATATTTTCTTCATTTATTTTTAAATAAAATTCTGTTTTTTTAATGTATTTTCATATTTAGTGGTATATAGTGTAATTAACGAAGAAAATAGAGAGATTAACAGATTTATCCAATAAATCTAAATAATTCAAAAGATCAAGTAAATCAAGAGGATAAATTCAAATTCAGAGCTTCTAGAAGCCATCTTATCTGAAGACTGGATATATCAGATAAGATAATACTGGTCTAAATTCAAAGAAAAAAAATAAATTTTTGAAGACCCAATCGGTCTCGCTGAAGATAAAAGAATATCTCGTCAATTCTAGACAAATTGGTAATTCAAGAGGATAAAAGGATAGAAGAAGATCAACGGACGAAATGAAGCAATCATATTTGGAGATAAGGAGAAAAATTCAAGTAAATTCGGAGTTCTAATTCAATTTAGACCCAGATTCAGACTGGATATTTTTTAGCATTTTGATCATAACTTTCGCTAAAAACTCAAATCTAATGATTAAAGATGATATAGAAAGAGAACTTAAAGAACTATAATTCTTATGTTGACCACTATTTTCAATTCTATCATTCGATGAGTCATATTCAGCAATCAACATGCCAACTAGCTGTAGACCAATTCAAAATTGAATTTTCACATAAAATTCTAGATAAATCAAATTAAGTTTGGAGATAAGGGGAGAATTGAAATTTGAAAATTGATAATAGTTTGCTCTCCAAGTCAAGAGAAAGGATATTATCTTAATATTCAGAGTTCAAATTTAAGTTCTGAAGATATATCTCTTGATGGGTGCACAACTTTTATTAGGAGTCTATTTACTACTTCTGCTATAAATATAGAGGTAGAGCATAGGAAAAAGGGCATCTCAACTCAGACCAGAAGGCTGTAAAGCAAATTGAGAGGAGAGTTTTATGGGTTGTAATGCGAGTTTTGGAGAGAATCAAGAGCATTGTAATGGCGAATCTTCAATTCAGTCTTCATCAATAAAGATTTGCACTATTTTAGTTTAAAATTTTTTTCTCTTTCTTTATGAATCCTTCAATACAATTTTACTCTTTTTATTTCATATTTTATTTTATGCTTTCATCAATCTCATGCATGTCATCTTCTGTCTTTTGTTTCTAGTTTTATACTTCATCTATTTCAGAGAAGGAGACAGCGGTGAATTAGGCCTTGTGACAATTCTAGTTTCCAATTATTTCTTCTCCTTCACTCTTTTCTCTCTCCATTGCTTTACTTAATTAGCCTTCGCATCGGTTAGTAATTATTTTCTTTTTATTTCGTATCTTTATTGCTTATAGAATTTTAGTTCTTAGAACACTATTTTAATTCTCATTCACAGATTTCCTAACTAGATAAAAAATTAGATTTAGATTTTTAAAAATCAAGTTTAATAAGTCTCTGTGGATTCGACCCTATTCTTGTCACTATACAATTCTAGTAAGATTAGATTTATATAATTTGTAAGTAGTTCAACAACGATGGAGTTCTTCATGACTTTCAAACTGCGAACAACATATACATGAGAGTACTCCTCTCGATATAATATTCTAACACAGAACCAATTATAAGTTCTGTTCAATATGAAAACTACAATCATGCATATCTATCTCCATTAATCAACTATTAAATTATTACTCTTTCTCATAAGTATATCACTATCTACTACTAGCACTAAACCACAAATACTAATACAATCAGAGTTTACAAAAGGAATCATATTCTACAGTAAATACATGCATATCATTTCAAGAGAACATCCTTGCAGTTCTAAGCCGAGCCTTCACCTTGCCGTGACCTGAAAACATCAATGTATAGTGGAGTGAGTTCAACAGCTCAATGAGTAAAGTCATTCAAATCAAGCATGTATTTTAATACCATTATAAATCAAGTATGATGCAGTTGAATATTTTCAAGAATAATCTCAATTATTTTCCTACTTATAATGAGTAGTACAACTTAATAGGTCTCTGATTTTTTTATTTATCTGATATTTGTTCCTTCGCATTCTTCTGGACACACGTGTTCTAATATTCACATATAATATCTTGTGTCATACGACACCGAACCTAATTATCTATCACTTATATTCATCAGGGATTCATCGATCACATATACTTTAATATATATCACATATAGACTTGATGATACAATACCATCTAACGTATTCGTATACCATAGTCACAATCACATTTCTGTTGGCCCAAAGGCCCATCACTCTAGTTTTGATGATGAATAACTTATGTAGTTATAGTACTAATGATCTTGTGTTTATATAGTTTCAGTTATTGTTCAAAATCTTAGCAGGTGTTTAGTTTCAACAAAGGAGTGTTGGGGCTAACACATGTAAATTCAAGAGCTCGCACGTTAAGATCGCATCTAGCTCTCGGATGGAGTCAAGCTCTTTGAATCGTGTTTGGAGCGAGTCGGTTTGGAGGAGTTTTATAAGAAGACTTCGGTTTGTTTAGTTTGTGTTTGTGTTTAGATCTTATGTAAGATAGACTAGTGTTGATATGCTCAAGTTCACACACACACACAAGTTCAATACGTTTGGTTTTCGGTTTAACCGGTTTTGGATTTCAAGTATACATATATATGATTTTCATGAATAGATAGAATCAAAACAAGTTTACATGGTTTAATGTATATTGGATTTCATCTATATACATTTATGCTTCATATATTCAGAAAAGCTTATTTTGATGATTCTATTCCATGTGTTTAGAGTTTTGTAATTAACAAAACTTATTTTAGATTTAATGTCAAAAACATAGATATATCGTTTATATGTGTATTGGATTCTATCCATACACTCTATACTTCAAAAGAGTTTAAATATCTTATTTTTGTATTTATACAAGTTTGAGAAAAATCGGATTTTCATTTCAAAATTTGTATTTTAGAAAATATCAATTTTGGTTTAAAGCTTAATTTTTTATATCACGAAAAATAGTTCAAATTGTTTGTAATATGTGTTGATTTTTGGCCACACATATTTGTTCTTCAAATATTTATAAGAACTTATTTTTGTGAAATTTATGAGATTTTATGAGATTTATAGGTGTTAAAGACCAAGTTTCAAACCCTTCAATCCCTAGCCTGAGCCTGCTGGCGGTCGGCCAGCAAGTCGACCGAACCAGAGCTCGGTCGACTGGTCGGTCGACCGATGTGCACAAGGACATGCACAAGGCCTTGCCTATAAGGTCGGTCGACAAGGCGGTCGACCGACTGTAACTACCCAACTTTCGGGTAGTGCCGGTCGACCGACAAGGTTGGGTGCCTCTAGGCTCGGTGGACCGGGCGGTCGACCGGTAGGCGAGTTTACCTGGGGTGGTCGACCGGTGGTTCAACGGTAAGAAATATGACTGTTGCCCAATCGACCAACCGGTCGACCGACAGGTCAAAAATGACCTTTTCTGGACCCCAACGGCTATATTCTTGAGAGCCCATAAATAGAGGTACTCTTGAGCTGTTTTAACCAAGATTTTCAAGAGCTATTCTTCCCATCTTTTCAAGTATTTTGCAGCAAGTTTAAAAGAAGTTTTTGAGCCTAAAATCTTTATCTTTTATTTGTTTTCAAAGTGTTGGAAAAATCAAAGAAAAGAAAGTCTTTGGGAAATTGGTTTTGATCTTTATTTACATATCTATTTAGTGTTGTCCCAATTATTTTTCTTTGTTATTCTCTTTTTCAAATACTTTGTTTTCTCATACTTGAGCTATCATCTCTAATCCTATCTATAGGATCTTATTTTTGTGAGAAATATTGTCTGTGGTTTATTGTAATCACCAAGTGTTGTTTTGTGATCATTGGATCACCAAGATTGTAATCTTTTCTTTGCTTTGACTTTGTGCCTATCCCTCTTGTGTAGAGGTGGTTGTGTTTGGGAGAGGAGTAGTGTACTTCAAGTGTAGAGTTGTAATTCCTCAGTGGAGGTTCCTTTGTGGAAGGTCCTCTGTGGACATAGTGGAAATCCTTCTGTGTCAAACCTAATGACCCATTTATATAGCAACCCATAAAACCTATAGGTAAGGCTTACCAGGTCTTTAGGGATGAGTTTTAACCCATAAAAACAGGAAATGCCCGTTGGAAAACAGAAAAGATGAAACAGAGTCAAAAACTAGCCGTTATTGAGATTTCGGTAGAGTGTCGGTCGACCGGCCGGTCCGGTCGACCGACACTCTATATATTAAAAAATAGTCGTTGGCTCCGGTCGACCGGATTCAACCGAGGCTAAGGGTGAGCCAGTCGATCGACCAAACGGTCGACCGTATGGGTTGGCGGTCGACCGGTCGGTCGACCGATAGACATGCACAATGTGCACACCCCAAGCCACAAGATCGGTCGACGACTTGGCATGTCATAGGCAACGGTCGACCGGACGGTCGACCAACCTAGGCTGAAAAACAGTCTTCTCTGAAAATTTTGAAATGAAAAATTTTCTACTAAAAATTGTATTGGTTTTTAAGAGGTATAACCATGTATTCGCAATTAAGATGTAAGTTCTAGACTTGAAATAAATCTTTGAAAAATATGTGAAACATGTATCAAGACCAAACATGTAAAACACCAATACAAAACAAACTTGTATTTTCAAAAATGTGTATTTTTGTGTGTAACTCTTTGAGCATCAAATCTATATTCCACACTTTAACAAATTATTTTCTTACAAGGTTCCAAGCGAATATAAGTGTCTTCAAGTAGGCTTCTCTATTAGCGACGTTGAGTGTTTTGAGCTCCAATTCCATACTTGAATACCCTTAAGTCTTCCACACCTTCTTTTAGAGAAAGAAAACTTCTTGAATCTTTTAGAATCCTAAAACACACTTAAACACTTGAACTTGATTAGTACTAAATAATCACATAAGTTTTGTTATCAAAACAAGAAACCGGTGATTGTAAACTTGGGCCAACAAAGAGGGCAAAAACAGGAGATAGAGTTTTTTAACTCTATGGCAGGACTGCAGTCGACTGGGCGGTCGACCGACATGCACAAGGCTTGAATCGGTTGACTGCTTGGTCGACCGTAGTTGATAGAGGGAGAGAAACCCAGTTGGTCGGTCTACCAGCCGATCGACTGACATTTAAGTAAATCTTGTAGTCTTGCGGGACTTTGCACGGTCATCAACCGCACACTTGGGTCGATCGACCGGCCGGTCGACCGACAGACAGTCGGGTCAGAGTTGTTTCTGGACCCCACCCGGAGCTGATTTGGGGGTTTCTTCTTCTCTGTATAAATAGAAAATGTGAACCCATTTTTATGGAGAATTGATTTATGAGAGTAATCTTGAGTGAATCAAGTGTAATCCTCATGTAATCTTGTGTAAATCATCAATAGATCTCTCTCTTCTTTCCCAGAGACGTAGGTAAATCTTGGTCTTCCTCTCTTTTTTTTTTTTTTTGTGTGCGCATTTGTGATCTAGGTTTTGTATTCTTGGCATGCTCCAGCCCCAACACCTTTGCTTGTGAATGCAAAGCAAAAGATCAAACCCCATAAAGCTGTCTCACCTTCTCGATTTTGATGGTTTGCAGCTGCTCGATCTATGATTTCTGAGACATGACTGTAACAATCATATATTCAAATACTACTCAGAACAATCAAACTTCTTTGCGAATAAGATAATAAATCCAGGTAAAAATCAACTTCCATCAAAAGAACAAAATTTAATGCAGAACAGGCAACAAAAGAACCACAAAATTTTAAAATAAAAATAAAAAATTCAATGCTTGAGCCTGCCTTTCTTCATCAATATATTCAGTCCAATCATCATCAATGCATCGAAAAAAATAGAAAAGTGTTTCTACAAGCATAAAACTACCATAATTTGAATTTGATTTTTCCTGTCAAATAGCTGAGACTCACTAGCCAAACTCTTAAAGAGTATTTAGCCGAGAACAATGTAGGAGCAGTTCATCTTAGCTTGTAACTTTCCTCGTCATTTCCACACGGAGCTTTTTCCTGTTCTTCGCGAGTCTCACTGTGAAACTCATGAGAGATTTGTCTTCAATGATTTCTTTCTACTCGCAGTCTGATGAATTTCATCAGTCTTTATGCTGCGTATTTTCTTCGATCCACCATTGTTGCCAACATCAACAGGCTTCCTCTTCTTGTCGACGCCTCTTCTCCATCATCCCGCTCTGTTTGATCTGCAAATTCAACCTCATAGGCTTAACTTTGTTCTCCATGGGATCCTTCTATGTCCGTGCCAGAGTAACCGCACAGTGAGGCAGACCTTGAAGACAATCATTGACTGCAGACGAGCCCTGTCGATTGCATCTCGTAACTCAATTTGGGAGGAATCAACGGGAAACAACAAGACATGAGAGAGCAAAACTGACCTTCAAACAGAATCAAGAATTTCAGATGTACCGGGGATCAGAACTCAGATCCATCTGGTCCCGCAATCGCCCTCACAGGCATCAGAAACAGAAACTGAAACTGAAACCCCAACACGCATTCACAGAAAAGCTTAGAGAAGCAAGAGAGAGCACAAAAATCCACCAGCAATTCCTTCCATGAGTTACGAGTTATAGAAACAATGAAGAGTATTTGATTCCTATGCCTACCCCTCCCAATACCTGCGTAATGTTAAAAAGACTCGGAAAATGTTCTAGTCGTAAGGCAAGTTGAATCAAATGAAACTAGAGTTACTACAACTATAGCAGCAATTGCTACGATGACAATAAGAACCAAAGGGGGGGGAGATCAGCCATGGTCTGAATGAAGACATAGTTGTTAGGATTTATTTGGTCTGTTATCGGGATGGGAATTGTAGGAATAATTGAAGTTTTAGAAGAAAATGAAGATATGAAAATGTCACACAAAATACAACTATTCTTCAAAATAATGTACAGATTATCGAGAAAATTGGAAAATTCTCAATAAGGCTTTCCCCAAAAGTTTCCAGTTGCTATGCACATAAAAGTCGGTCACACTAGGTGCCTCCACATTTGGCATACTATTATTGATATGGGTTATAAACCGTGCCCGTGTCTTTTGATGCTGGTGAATAGGTCCCCATGCAAATAAACATAAGCACCAATTATGTATTCAAATATTGCTCAGAAGAATCAAAATTATCCCAGAAGAAGATTATTAGTCCAGTTAAATTAACTTCCATCTAGAAACAAGCTCTTAATTTAGAAAAGTATGTAAAAAAAGGTACAACAACTAAGGTATTATAAGGGAAGCACACCGAGCAATTCACATACTACTACCCTCTCAGCAAAAACTGTTTCCTCAGACGAACAAAAAACCCGACTAATAACTACGTATGTGTCGTTTTCGTGGGGTTTACCGACTATTATCAGAGAGCTCGGCACCATTAACTTAAAGCCCTTGAGAGTCAAATATATGATTTCCTCAACGGTGACGAAGACGGGGAGATGTCACCATCTGTTGCTGGGAGGTTTCACTTTGTAAATCCGAACTATCCAATTTGAAGTTGTTAATGCTTCTTCCAAGTACTCAAGCTTCACATCCTTGTTCCCAATTTCCACCCCCCTTGCACGATCATACCTGTCATGCAGAAAACATAATTACCACAATATAATTCATGAGGGGAATGCATATAGCTTAATCCGATGGTTAATGGCTCATCCTAATGGCAAAGATTTACACATATCCCAAGAATAACACCACCCAAGCCACAACTCTTTTGTTCATTGTAAATTAATCTTATGGACTTTTCTACCAGAAAAAAGCACACCCTAACAAATCCAACGCAAAATATGAAGTTTAAAGTCCCTACCACTGCACCAAAGCTCCGAAGTTGTGATGACAGTTGAGCGTAATATTTTTATATGCTAACAAATTCTTTCAGAAATGCTAGGACACCAAACAGAACCCTAGAGACTGATGATGTGTCTTTGTCATCGATAGACAATGCACACAAATATAAAACTGGTACTTTAAAAGAATCTTGCATTGCAAGATGGTCTCTAGCGCTAATGCTTAGTTATATGGTCAACAACATCCTCTATTAGTAACAAATGTAGAACACGCATGCAGCATCCTTGCTTTTTTACCCCCTGTTTTTTTTTTCAAATAAACAAAGGTCGTGTCTTGGACCTACAACATTATGACCATTTTATAAGTAATATAACTATAAAAGTAGCACAAGCTATACAACTAGGCAAGTATATTACATAAAACTTTATATACTGCAAAACTTTCAGTTACGTGCTCGGTAGGAGACACTCAGATGTGGACCCATGTCGTGTTGGACATGCTTGTCAAACACACATATCCATACTTCTATCTCCTATGACCATTTTAGAATTTTTTATGCGCCGGTGGTTTTGGGTGTAAAGATTAAAAAAATTTCATCAACTTTTTAGATATTGCATGAGGTACTCATGTCATGTGGATCAATTATAATTAAAGATTTGTTGAAGCATTAATAATGTGCTCATCTAGAATTAATAGGTGTTAGTATTTGAAGTGCCTCATATTCATTGAAGAAGAATTCAGGTTCAAGTGGAGGTGTTACAAGCTTCACAGATCAAGCACGGACATGTACAACAGTACAAGCATTGTGCATGTTATTAGTCGACTAATAAGACCTATTAGTCGACTAATAAGACCTATTAGTCGATTAGGTCATGGGCTAGTCGACTGATACTTTGGTATAGTCAACTAGGCCCTGCAACAGAAAGTTGGATTCTCAAATTGCATTACAGTAGTTGACTAGATTCTGAGTATAGTCGACTAATACTGAATATTAGTTGACTAATGATTTGCCCTAGTCGACTAATACATGTTCTGACAGTTTCCTAATACGGTTCTGTTTCTTGTTTTGGCTAGGATACAGGTTTTCTATTTCTCTGAGGCGGTGCTGATTTGATTAATAGAGCTTATGAAGGACTAGGATCATCCTAGGTGCCTATATAAAATCCTTGGGGGTAACCTTTTGAAGGTGTGTCCAGAATTCAAGAGAAATTCAGATTTCCACTATTGAGATTTGTGATAGAGAGATCTTCTTGTGACTCTTGTGTTTTCTTCTCTGTTTTTCAATAAAGATTTCTCCCCTCCTCCCCGTGGACTTAGGCACATTGCCGAACCACGTTAAATCTTGTGTTCTTTGATTGTGTGGTGATTTAGTTTTCAATTGCTAGCTAGTGGTAGATTTTTTACACTTCCGCTTTCGCTGCCAAGTCTTCAACTCGGTGTTTCTCTATTGTTTGATCGGTGATAGATCATCAACAATAGGAATATGATTCCATTTGGCTCTTTGGCTTATTTTCTGCTTAGAGATGAGTGGTTTCCTATAGAATATCATTTTACCTCAGTGCAAAAAAGTTGTGTAAAGATCTCACTTGTAGAAAGTTGCCTTTGCCAGAAATTTGGTGCCAACTCCATGTTAGGATTATAACGTGAATACGTCATGAAGGTAGTCAATTAATGTCAGATTTAGCAGTTTCCTTTTCTGGATCTATTTTGAGTCTGCGTTGGATTCAAGTTTCCTTTATTCTGATTGAGGGAATTTGTTTAGGACTAGGAGAATTCTATGGTCTATAAATAACCCCTTGGGGTGGCCTTCAATGTATTCCAAGAAAATCCAATGAATTTGTAATTCCTAAGAGTGTAATTCATCTAAGTGAGAAATTCGTGAGAGAAGCTTAGGCATAAGGGTTCGCTGTTCTTGACAGCCATCAAGGGCTTGTAACTTCTCAGCGTGAGGTGTAAGTAATTCTTATTGTACTTCCCCAAAATTTTAATAAAAGTTCCCCTTTCCCCCGTGGACGTACACACGTTCTGTTGGATCGGTGAAACCACGTTATATTGCGTGTCGGCATTTTATCTACTTTGGAATATCTTCTTCTCTTATTCAAGTTGCCTTAGTAGATCCTGTGGTTCGTATCCGCTGCGCCGCCCCAGTCGATCCGATCGTGGGAGCGTCCGACCCTGAAATCACAATAATTGATATCAGAGCATATAAATTGTTCCCCAACAATTGGTATCAGAGCAAGGTCAACGTGGAGATGTCTGCGATCAAGTTCGATATTCAGAAGTTCGATGGCGTCATCAATTTCAGCAGGTGGCAGATTAGGATGAACACCATCCTTACCTAGAGCAGGTTGAAGAAAGCACTACTCGGGAGAGAGAAAAAGCCTCAAGACATGAAGAAAGAAACTTGGCAGGAGTTGGATGAGAAAGCATTACCAGCTATTCTGCTTTGCTTGGCGAACGAAGCGTTGGATGAGTTTTCTACAGAGAAAACAACGTCCTCGCTATGGAAGCGACTTCAGGACCACTATCTGAAGAAGTCGTTGGCGAATCGATTGATTCTAAAGTAGAGTCTCTTTCTTCTCCACATGCATGAAGGTACACCTATTAAGTCTCACATTGCAGAATTTTCCTCTATTATCAATGATCTAGATAAGATAGAGGTTAAGATAGAAGATGAGGATCAAGCACTTCTATTACTGTGTTCTTTACCTTCTTCATAAAAGAGCTTTAGGGAAGCTATCATCTATGGAGGCAAGTCAACAATCAAGATCAATGAGATCAAGAAGCATCTGCTCAATAAGGACAAAATTGACATCCAGTTGACGAGTGAGTCTCATCATGATAATTTCAGGCAGTTCATTATTCAAGAAAGAAGAGTAAGAAGTTCCACGGGTAACTCAAAATATAAGAATTTGATGTGCAACTATTGTCACAAGAAGTAACACATTAGATCTGAGTGTCGGCTTCGAAAGAAGAAACAATCAGATACTAATATCACTGAACTGGTTGAAGGAGATGAAGAACAGTGTGATATTCTATCTATTACAGACAGATCAGTTGGTAACAAAGATAGATGAGTCATAGATTATGTATGTTCATATCATATCAGTTCTAATAGAAAGATGTTCTCTTCATACACTTCGGCTCAAGGGGGAGAAGTCTTCATAGGGAATTCTGCTACAAGCAAGGTAGTTGGCGAAGGAATAATTTAGTTTCGATCTCATGATAGATGCATCACTACTCTTCAACGCGTTCATCATGTTTCCGCATCAAGGTACAATCTCATCTCTTTTGGAGCCCTACATAGAGAAGGGTTCTATTTCAGTTCGAAAGGTGATCTTATGAAAGTTTTCAAAGACGCCCATGTGATATATCAAGCCGTACGTGTCGGCACTATGTATATGTTGCAAAATTCAGAGGTTACAATTAGTGAATTGCAGTTATCCTCGGATTCAAAAGCGGTGGTTGTAGAACAATTATAGACTACGATGGATTCGAGCTCGTATGTTCAATTGCACCCCGAAGAGAGATTGAAACTAGGTGCGCAACAAGGTAGTCCAGATCGTTACTCCTATGGTGGAGCAAATTCTCATAGATCTTATGTAGATCAAGGAGATCATTGGTTAGTAAAGTTCAAGTTGGGCCTAAACTTATTCGAGGGGGTTATGGAGAAGATGGAGTGAGATGGAGATGAAGTCAAGTTTGTTCAATTGTGCGTAGATGCGAGCACATGGAGCACAGTGGCTATTCTCGGACTTGGACGTATTCAAGTCAAGGGGGAGATTGTTAGGATTAAGACGTGAATACGTCATGAAGGTAGTCAATTAATGTCGGATTTGGCAGTTTTCTTTTCTGAATCTGTTTTCAGTCCGAGTTGGATTCAAGTTTCCTTTATTCTGATTGAAAGAGTTTGTTTAGAACTATGGTCTATAAATAACCCTTTAGGGGTAGCCTTCAATGTATTCTAAGAGAATTTAATGAATTTGTAATTCCTAAGAGTGTAATTCATCTAGATGAGAAATTTGTGAGAGAAACTTAGCCAAGGGTTCGCTGTTCTAGGGGGCCATCAAGGGCTTGTAACTTCTCAGCGTGAGGTGTAAGTAATTTTCTTGTACTTCCTTAAAGTTTTAATAAAATTTCTCCTCCTTCTCCCACACACAATCTGTTTGATCGGTGAAACCACGTTATATTGTGTGTTGGCTTTTTATCTACTTTGAAATATCTTCTTCTCTTCTTCAAGTTGTCTTAGTAGATCATGTGTTTCGTATCCGCTGCGCCGCCGCAGTCGATCCGATCGTGGGGGCGTCCGACCCTGAAATCACAACAATTGGTATCAGAGTATACAGATTGTTTCCCAACACTCCACGGGGTTGGTGTTAGGTTGTGATCTATTCTCTCAATTTATGGAGATTTCTGCACTATGAGTTGAGCTACATGGAGGATCCATTTTGAAAGAGAAAAGGCTAAGATGAAGAAAGCAATGATCAAGAATTGAATAGGCACTACATGTTACATATCCACTCTAGGCAGATCAACTATGCAACTCGATGTAAAATGTAGAACAGGATGAGAATGTTACAGATCAAGACAGCTTACCCAGGGGGCTTCCCATACTCTGTTGTCAGCTCTCCAAACCGGTAGTAAGAAAGTTTGTACCTGCTCATCACCAGATAAGAAGTAATTTAATAAGGACATATGTAAACAGGAATCTGGATATTTTAGCGCCTGCAGTACAAAATGCTGACACAGTAATTAGTATATTGAATTGTAGGATTATCTAAGATATTAATCAACAAATTTGATAAGTCAAAATGAAGAATGATGCCAAAAGCAAAATGCACCAGGTTTTTTAAAAAAAACTGCTAGACAGTTACTGCAAGATTTGCACTAAAAAATTTTAAGTAAGCTGTTCTGAATACTTGTGTTTTCAATTATTCTATTTTAAATATCATCTCTCTTTATATTTCTTAAATACGAATCTCTCCTTCATCCAAGGGATGTATCCACCAATCAAATTGAGAGGATATACATAAATTAATAAAATAGATTGTCAGTAAAAGCTTACATGAGACAATTCAGCATTTTCGGTGCTGCCCCCTTATCAACACGATACTCGCCGTTAACAAGATAATCTGGTTCCTTTATTACTGGAAAGACTCCACCACCAATCCGTACCATCCAAAGAAATCTAGCAAATTAGAATGAATGACATGAGAAAGGAAACAAGAGCACACACGAAGTTAAGAAAAATAAAATCACATATAGTACTAATAGGTGGTTCACGCTAGAAACTCAAACAGTAAGTGGTTCATGTAGCAGATATAAAAGAAGTGTTGCCCATTAGAATAAATACATACCAAGTTGTGATAGGAGAGCAAGAAATCTAAGCACTTACTTATTAATATCGTCAGAAGAATAACCAGTGACACCTCCAAATACAACAAGCACATAGTCCACATCTAGTGACCGCATAATCTCATATGCCTCGTCTTCATATGATGACATTGCACGTCCAACAGTAGCAATGTGTGTATTATTCCAGGTATTATTGTCAACAATCACAGTTCTGTTTCCCATGGCAGTGATCTGGTAACCATAATCCCACCAGGACATTACTTTAGCATCTGGAGGAGTATTTTGACGAAGCCAATAATACGCTTCACGGTAATCATCAAAAATGACCCTGTCACCCCGGGCACCCCTTGCAGCCAAGACAATAGATGGAGAAGAATATGCCTCGGATGTGACCCAAGTGCAGTGTATAACATATCTACTAAACCAATATAGTGCTCCAATCAGCAGCAAAATAGCAGCATTTCTTTGGAAAGGCAAAGACTGATCTTGTGCCCCCTGCCAATACACAAGAAAAAAGCTAGTTTCATGTAGTGAACTTCAAAGGTTGATTTTGAACTGCAGCAAAAGTTACAGGAGAAGCATGGTAATGGCATACAAATAAATTTAGAATAGGAAGAATTCAAATCTCAAGTTGTTCCAAGAAATCACCATGAATTTGTAATATTTTTCTATAAAAACAAATGTTGCAACTTGCAAGCATTGCTGCACAAATATTGACCTATAGCATTATAAAGAATAACAGTCAGCTTCTCCTGGGTACACATGCACACAACCTGACGTCCTGTATTCAGTCCAAAAATGTCCTCTGTTTTCTACTCTCCTTCCATAACACATTTCAGTCCAAACCGTCTTTCTTAAATCTAGCAATACATCAACAAGACACCAGCGTCATCCTAAACGAGTCCTCAGATTCATCTCCAAGGGATGCGACCAAAAAAAGTTTGGTGGACAACTAAGAATTCATGATGAAATAACATTATAGACTCTGACTAAAAGAGAAAGATCCATTGTTAATTCCTGACTAAATTAATGTCAGACAAAGTAATCTAAAACAAATTATTTTTTTAATGCAGAATATAAATGAAATATGTAAAATAATAATTTGGACATAAAATAACCTAGAAATACAAACTTGAAGTTAATTTGTTAGGTATCAGTTCTAAACTTGATCAAAATATTTGAAAAGAAAATCACTAATTTTTTATCATTAGATAACAATGCAACTAAACTATAGAAGTTAGACATAATGATGGTATTATCATTTTTTACAACTGCACTAATAACTGTCCTCAGAAAAGAAGCAACAAAATCACGCAATCAAACGACAACAGTCACTTCTATGTAATCACACACATGCAAACCCTCACCTTAGCTGATGCCTTCGAGCTGGCTGATCCTTTGCTTGAAACAGCCTTCCTCTTTTCTCGCACAAGTGATGTTAGATTCTTTACAGTAGCTGAGACTGCAATAGCACTAATAAGGCAAACAGCTGGAGTAGCTACGAGAATAAGACGGACCATCACACCAGCAAAATACAAACTTGTAAGGCCATACATAACTATGAATATTATGGCATCTGACAATCGCTTAAAGCAGAAATAGAGGCCCGCTGGGAAAAGGAAAAGCAGGATATGGAAGTCAAACATAAAGGATGACCATGCAGTGGGCTGATGCTCAGAGACGGATGCAATGATGGGGATATGGTCCTTTGCATATGTCGGATCAAGCAAGGAGTAGAAGCGGCCTGTCCAAGGAGAGATATAACCAGTTGCCGTGCCAACTCCAAGAGCAAGAACGCCAACACTTATTGCACATGTTAAAGTTATTTTCAAAAAGGATTGAAACAATTTAGTGTCACTTAACATGTACTTCACCCAGTCCAAGAAATAAAATACCTGCAAACAAGCATCATATATAAGGATGGTCAATATGCATTTGAAGGTCAAAGCATCTTGTTTATTTGAATAACACAGATATTTTAAAGGAAGTATCCTGCTCCAAGGATGTCAAGTAGTTATATCCTAGTTTGCATGAAGAATGTACTGCTTTTAAACAAAGATTCTTATGTCTTATAACAATAGAGAAGTTCTAGCTACAACTCCTGCTAATAGAAGTATGCATTCCATGAGAATTTTTTTTAAGAATTTCCAAGACATTTGATGCATAAATTGCATACATCCAACTGTACTTTATTTTAGAAAGCAATACATAGAAATATATAAAAAATAATACATTAGAGAATAAAATATATGATAACTGTAATATGGAAAAGCAAAATTCAGTATTTGATGCTATCCCTGTAAAATCAACAGACTATCTCATTCAATATGATCATAATGTCAATCTCTGGACCATTGAAGTAGTAAACGGTCAACAGGGTCCACAATTCCATATAACCTTGATTCAGGAACATATAGAACTTAAAGTTTCTCAGTTCTTTTAAATATGATAGAGTATATACTCAGAGAATGAAATAACTGAAATATGAGAATTTCTCTAGTGAAGTTGTTTACTTGTTTTGTTACAGGGATGCACTCATGGTATAAAGAGATGCTAAGAGTACGAACTTACAAAAGACACATTAGTATACACTTTTTAGGCTCATATAGAAAGGGCACAAGAAAGTATAAGGAGTTTAATCCTTCATACCTAAATAACCTACCAAACACTCTATATCCAAAATATGTAATACCCAAATAATACCAAAACACTAATAAGCATAAGATGGCATTATATACCCATTTGATGTTATGCCAAGAAGGGCCATCCTTGTGCCATTTGTCTGATTGATTTTGTTGTTGTTGCTGCTGTTATTTTTTTTTTTGAGCAGTCGTTTTAAGTACTTAGGTTCTATTATCCAAAAGAATGAGGAGAACGATAGTGATGTCAATCATAAGATCCAAGCCGGCTGGTTGAAAACTTGTAATGGAGGAGCAGAATAGGAGTTTTACGTGATCGTAACATTCCGTTATGACTGAAGGGAAGGTTTTATCGGACTGCTATTAAGCCAGCTTTGTTATATTGCACAGAATGTTAGGCTATAAAGAGATATCATGCCCAGAAGATGAGTGTAGCAGAGATGCGCATGCTTGTTGGATGTGTGGTAACACGCATAGAGATAAGGTGAGAAATGAGGATATTCATACTAAGATAGGTGTAGCCTCTATAGAAGAGAAGATGAGAGAAAACCGCCTACGATGATTTGGTCATGTGCAACGTAGACCTACAGATGCGCCAATCCGGCGAGTAGAACGTATCAATTTAGGGCAAGTTAAAAGAGTGCATGGGAGACCGAAGAAAATATAAATGGAGGTAATACGACAAGATATAGAGGCTAACAGTCTTAGTGAAGGCATATTGCTCGATAGGAATGAGTGGAGAAAGCTGATTCATGTGCCCGATCCGGCGTAATTCTCTTTTGGTTCATGTAGCCCAACCCAAATACTTGGGACAAATGGCTTAGTTGTTGCTGTTGTTGTGCCTTTCTTCCTTAAAAATTGTAGTTGGTGGTGGTGAACCGACAATCAATCCCCAACCGTTAACAGAAGCTCCTCATAATAAATCAAACATATGTAAGCTGTTGAGCCTCCACATGCCAAAAAAACCATCATCGAACTTTATCAAGTCCTCTTTCCATGTACTCAAACACAAACTTTAACAAGTCTTTCTTTTCATATACTCAAACACCCCACCAAAAATGACTAATGGTTAGCAAAGAAATAACTCTAAATAAGCCTCAACATCACAATAAACCCGCTCAATGTGATATATGCATGATAACATCATAATGAGTTCATTAACATCTGGCTAAAAAAACACATTTTTTGCGCAAAACGAAGAACATTAGCAAAACCTGCATCAGGAAGAAGACGCCCATGGCGGCCATATGCTCCCCCGACTGCACATGCTGGAATCCAACGAACCGAATCTGCATCGCGAGCAGCATTCCCAGCACATACATGCAATTATACGCCACATACAGCCTCATCGAGTACCTCCCCGTCACCAGCAGCACCAGCACATACAGCGGCACAAGGTTGATAATGAACACATATCCTCCCCATGCTGACACCATGTAAAAGTACCCGAATGCCGACGCCAGGCTCCACCACATGGACCCAGTGTTCACCGCCTTCACGAACAAGTAGAACGTCAGCAGCAGGGCGAAGATCGCGACACCCTCGTTGTCGTAAGATCCAGCGACGGACCTCGAGATGTATCCGGGGCAGATGGCGATGAGGGCGGCCGCGACGAGGCCGGCACCAGAGTCCCATATCTCCTTGCCGAAGAAGTAGGCGACGAGGGTGGTGTTGGAGGCGAAGAAGGGGGCGGTGAGGACGCAGACCTCGCGGATGTGGACGAAGAACCGAAGGAGGCGGAGGGCCCAGTAGATGAGGGCGGCGGTGACCATGAGGCCGGGGTAGATAGTGCCGCCGATGATGCGGCCGAGGGGGTACCAGGACTCGGAATCGAACCAGTTCCAGAACTCGTAGAAGCCGTTCTCGGTTAGGTAGAGGGTGGTGCGGTAGTTGAAGTAGGGATCGAACTCGTGGATCATGGACTCGTAGCGGAGGACGCTGAAGAGGCGGACGGCGAAGGCGAGGACGTAGACCAGGGCGAGGATGGAGACGCGGAGGAGGAGCTCCTGCTGCTTCGTCTTCAGCTTTAGGTTTTTGAGGAGGGACGAGGGTTTCGAAGGGAGCTCCATCGGTGCCGATGATGTGATCTCGAGAAGAAATCGAGGGTCTTTTTAGAGTTTCACGAGTTCATTTGGGGGTTTAGAGAGTGGATCTGAAAGTGCGTTTGGTTGGAGAGAGAACTCGAAGAGGCCGCCGCCGTTGTTCTCGTGTGTGAGGGGTGTAGTCACCAGGGGTGAGAATGAGGTCAAGTTGACTTCATTAGTTACCGACTGAGACTCTGGGCTGAAGCCAGCTGGGCCGGGAATTGGGCCGGGCTGAAACTGAGAACCAGATCCAGGCCCGATTCTTCCATTAAAGAACATAACAGTGGTATATTTTGCGAGAGAAATAATACTTCTATTTTTAAAACTAAAATTTCATTGTCTTTTTTATAAAAAATTATAATGAAAAAAAGACCATAGCAAAAAAATAGTCTCACTCAACAATTGGCCCAAATCTCAGTTGCTTTATCTATACAACACAATGATTTACTTTGATGCATTATGAGAGTTATAACTAGTATACTGCCGTTAACAGTGAGAAATTGACCAATCAGCAGAGTAGAGAAGAAAGGGGAGAGGATGAAGAAAGAGAAAGAAAGAGGAGGAGCTGAGAGAGGAAGAAGCAGGAGGAGGTCGACATTGCTCTCTCTCTCTTTCTCTCTGAGTGAAGACGAACAGATAAAGTTTATATATGAGTCACGGAATAAAACTTCTTTTCAGTCAGTTTTAATTATTGTGATGCTTAGGATTTATAAACATACGATCAAGATTCGTGAGCTAAAGAGCTAGCCTTATGCTTGTCATGAGGAGATTCCATAGCTAAGCATGATTTAGGGTTTGAGATCCCTGCTTTGAAGGGAATAAAACTTCATTTCAATCGATATGCTGCAAAATAGGAAGATTTTTAGATCATAGGATTGAATATTTTTACTTTTAAAGGAAAAAAATAGTAATAATAATAATCAACCATGCCAATTTCTACTCTAGGAGAGAAGCTCGAAAGCGATTGATAAAGGCATTTGAATGTGACAAGTTGATATCAATACTCCAATTCGAGATTTTTCTTACCAACACTATTTGTGCATGTCAATGTTTGATAATTTAAATAAATTAGTAGATGGTGGTCTTGGTTTTATTGTTCTTAGCCTTTTGCTAAAGGGAGGAAGTAAAAGATAGATGGAAAGCCCTATTGCATCATGCTCTGCATTATTATTGAAGATTCAAGATTTTATATTAATTTTCTTTTTTTTTAGGAGACGGTGCATATTTTGTATGTAAATAATTTTATTATAACTCATCAGTAAAAACTATCCTTTTTTCTGATAAAAAATAATAAATGACACTAAAATTTGATTTTAATATGAAACTGAGATAGTCCCCCTACATGATCAAAATATGAAACTGTTTAATTGCATTTGTATTTGTAACCTTCGGGAAAAAGAATGAGATTTGTATTTGAAAAGGGTTTTTTTTCTATATCAACACTTAAAATCTTTATTAATTTCGTATCCACACAACAAATCTTTATATTTTCACTTCGACCTCACAGATTTTTTAAGTTGGGACAAAAAAATTTCTCTGTTAGTTGTGTAGTCTATTTGTGAATAGATTCCTTGAATATCCTCTTTTTTACTTTATATATTATATAATATGAGATAGGTTTAGATTTTTTTAGGAAGAATTTGAGCATAAATCTTTACCCACTCAAAATCAATGTTACGTTATTCAAATACAAGCTCCACACTTTTGAAGTTGATTTACATTAAATAACAAAAAATTAAAAAAATCAGGTGTTTTGAATACTTTTTACTAATTCATCAAATAGGCGCAAAATGAACAACCAAAATAGTGAGTTGGTTAGTCTAACAGTATAAAATTTTTGAAACATAATGAAAATTGATGTGTGTGAGACTTTTTAAATGTTTAGATCATGATCAGATGGTTGGATCGAGAATTTGTAGGTTTAAAATCATAGATCTAAGCAATATCCTACTTTCGACTGTTCATTTTGTGCTTACTGGATGAATAAGCAAAAAAATATTCAAAACATTTGATTTTTTATTTTTAATTATTTTAAATAATGCAGATAAACTTCAATGGAGGATATCTTATATTTGAATGTCATCATTGAATTTGAGTGAGAAATATTCATGCTTAAATCCTTCCGAAGGTAGCTAAGTCTGTCTCATATAATACTAGTATGACCGGCCAAATTACCCTCCATCTCGTTCCCTATTTATTCTCTTGTATCAGGCTCAACCTCAATGGCTATTTACCCTCTCCAACCCAATGGAACTCTTCTCTACCCCAATCCAATGCTTTTGTTCTCTCACCAGATGAAAGCTAAATTCTCCAATTTAACGACGGTTAGGATTCTCTAAAGGTGGGAAGAGTTGATAGGGAAAACCACTGTTGTTAGGGGTAGAAATATTTTTTGACCATGTCATGGTCAGAAAACAAATAGCAACTAACATGATTTTTTTTCATCCCAACTTAAAAGATCTGCAAAATGAAAACAAAATGAAAATATAAAAAATTGAATGTAAATAAAAAATTAGCAAACTTTTCAGGTGTTGATATGAAAAAAAACTCATTTGAAAAACCTGATATTGCTGTTGGCAGAACAAACTTGTGTTTCTTGTGTGCCCGTTTGAAATGGTTGAAATGTGTATTTATATTTAACAAAATGCTGCTTCAAACTCTAATTCACTTTCAGAGCATAATATTACAATTATTTGTATTGTCGGTATTCCAGATGGTAGATCACAACAACAAATGATACAAATTTTATTTTGCCAGATTTGCTCATGGCATGAAGTCCACTATTATTTGTTCACTGTATACATCGAAATCCCAAAGTTCAACCTATTTTTCATATTGGTTTTATTTATGGTCTATAAAAATAATCTGTTTAACATTTTTTACATTGAAATTAAATTATTTCCAGAAAATTAGTGACTATTTTGGTTACAAATTAAGTTGGTATAACTCAGCCCAAGTCGGTGAGTATTAATTAGACTATAGAGTTTTTCTATTTCTTTTTTTTTTTGATAAAACCGTGAGGTAAGAATCCTCCGACGTTTCATTAATAAGAGTTTAAAGAAACATTTACAAACTAGAAGGGTATATTTGCATGGAACATACATAATTGAAAAGGGAACACCTAGAGGGGGGGTGAATAGGTGTTAGTGCTAATCTAAAACTTAATGCAAAACTAAGTGCGCTAAATGCGGAAGCTAATGTAAATTTTGCAACACACTTAGTACAATCAACAAGTGTAGCCGAATTCCCCGTGAAGGGCTCTGGACTAACTCCTCTTGATTCCCCTTGAATAGGTTGAGGTGCTATGTGAAGCTCTTGTTGATTAGGTACAAGTGAGGCACACACAAACAACCAAGCATATAAGTAATATAGCAATATGAAACTATGCAAGGCAACACAAGCAATATATGATATGTATGATATGGTAATGAGAATAATGCTTTGCACAAATGTAAAGAGAGAGAGTTAAGAGACAAGTGGATCAAACGCAAACACAAAGATATGTTTCGAGGTTCGAGCACCCTTGCTCTACATCCCCGCCTACACCACCGTGTAGGATTTCTAATCCACTATACCGTCCACCGAGGACTCCCACCGAGGGAACCTTCACCGAGAAGGATTTTTACAACAATGGAGTACCGAACTCCTCTCTCAAACAAGCTCCTCACAACCGAAGGGTAGGCCCGTAGCCAATACAACAACCAACAACCAACACCTCTACCAAAGAGGGTTTACAACCAAACTCCAACTCTCACTAGAGGGAGCAAACCAATCACCCGATCACCTCTACCTAAGAGGGATACAATAAGAATAAGGGTGTACAACAAGTGGTTCCAAAGACCACAAACAATCTCTCTTTTCTTTTTCTCTTTTCCCACAAAACAAAAGATCCTAATAGATTAGGATAGAAGATAGCTCAAGTGTGGAAACTAGGTGTTTTTGGAAACAAGCAACAAAGAAAATACTTGGGAAAATTCTTGTAAAAGATAGAGAATGAAAACCAATACAAATATCCCAAATTCCTATTTTCTTTGATTTTTCAAAAACCCAAAACACAAATCAAATTGGAAGTTTAAAGCCTAAAACACTTTTGAAAACTTGTTTTAAATACTTTAGAATCCAGAAATTTTTCTCCTTAAAAATCTTGGCCAAAAACCCAAAGAGATGGGGTTTATATAGGCTCAATACAAAACTAGCCGTTAGAGCTGAGCTGGCAGCTCTGACAGGCAACGGTCGACCGGCCCGGTCGACCGCCAACGGTCAGAAATATGACCGTTGGGCAACAGCGGTCGACCAGCCCGGTCGACCGAAACAAACAGAGAGCAGAACTCTCTGCAGCGGTCGACCGCCCGGTCGACCAAAACAAATAGAGAGCAGAGCTCTCAGACCCGGTCAACCCGTACGGTCGACCGAGTTTGTGTCTGCCAGACGTGCACAAGTTTGTGCACGTCGGTCGACCCTATGGGTCGACCGGCCCTTGGTACGGTCGACCCGTACGGTCGACCGACCGGCCTGTCAACACAAACCTGGGTTAGAAAAACTGGAAAAAATGTTTTATAAAAATCTTTTATCTTTTCTGAAAATCCCATAAAACTTGTTTTAGCATTTTATATTGAAACACAAACAAGTGATAAAAATTTCAAGACATATATCAATCATATCAATTCATTTTCGAGTCTTGCAAATTTTATCAAAAACAAAACTTGTATTTTTATCAAACTTGATTTTTTTAATACATGTATAGGGATATCAAAATAAGTTTGTTTAGCAAGTTTAAAGCATGTATGTATATCTAGAACATATCTAATATACATAGAAATAAAGTAAACTTGTTTTGATCTACTATTCATGAAAACCAAATGCAAAACATGAAAACGTGTGTGTTTGTGCACTTGAGCATATCAACTATAGTAAACTTTACAAATGGATCTAAAAACACTAACTAAACTATGGATACCTAAGTCTTCTTGATGATCTTCATTTTCAAGTAAACTTGCTCCAAAACTCCATCCATGGGCAAGGCAATGTGTGATCTTGAAGATTTGACCCTGGAATCATCATGAAAAGCTTCTAAACTCCTTGTTGAAGCTAAACACCAACTAATATCTTGGTTAATGATCTGAAACTTAAACAACACAAGATTATTAGTAAACATAACTACATGAGTTAATCATCATCAAAACTAGAGTGGAAGGCCTTTGGGCCAACAATCTCCCCCTTTTTGATGATGACAAAACTCATGGAGTTATATATATGCATGGATTAAAGTTAAGCTTCAAAGAAGCTCCCCCTTAACTCATGCATAAACAAATAAATAAAATATATGCAATGAATGTACATAAACATGTATGCATCAATATGCATAAAAACACAAACACATGTTTTAGAAGCTCTAGTTACCAATTAAATTAATAAAGCATTAACAACAAAAGCACTAGATGCTCTAGATACTAATAAAAACTTAATACTTACCAATAAAACTTAATATATGCAAAAACATAAGTATGCATATATAAAAACATGTTAAACTCTCAAATAATTCTCCCCTTTTTGTCAATCATCAACAAAGGGGTAAACAAAGTAAAATCAAATCAAACAAATTTTTCTCCCCCTTTTTGTCAAACAAAAAGATCAAGAAGGGGTTAAACAATCTAAACAATAAAATGAGGGGTAAAAATCTTTCTCCCCTTTAAAGCAATCAAAACAATAATGTTCTCCCCCTTTTTGTCTAAAACAAAAAACAAGGTCAATAAGGGGTGACTATAAACAACATGATATCAATAGATAAATATGTCAATGAAGCATCTTGATATCAATTGAAAATAAACATAATAAATTTTGAATGTCTAAATAAAATTTGATACCAATTGTAAATAATTTTCATATTAAACATATGATACCAATATGAAATTTTCAATCATAAAGTAAGGGAGTGGGAAACAAATACCAATTGAAGAATCACCAATTGAAAGACAAAATTAGATTTTCTCCCCCTTTATGAAATACCAACCAAAAAGATGCATGGGCTTGATACCAATTTAAAAGTAATCAATTGAAACAAAATTGAAGCTCAAGCACTAGCATAACCACGATTTCGTGAAAAATTTATATCTTAAGCATAAATAAAACAAGTATATGTGTATGAAATAGAATGAGTACCAATCACCAGTAGATGATACCAATTGAAAATATACATACACAATAAACATATGAGTATACACAAGAATCAAAATGATACCAATTGAAAGAGTTCAATGATACCAATTGACATAACAATAAAAGCATGGTATAACTCATATAATCTAATCCTCCCAATCAAGGTTCAAGTTTTAAATGATTTTCATTTTAAAGCATACATGACCATGATCTCCCATCCAACCTCCCATGGAAGGTAGGGGTTTTCAAAAATAGATTTGAAAATGTAGTTTTGTTTGAAAATCACTACCAAATTGAAGAATACGAACTAGTCAAAATGAAAAACTAGTTAATTAGTGCGAAATCCTTCAAGTAAGGAATAAACTAAAAATAATTTTCATAAAACATGAAATCCACATGATAATCAACACTCTAATCCAATTAAGCATAATTTTAACTCATGAAAACAAAACATGAGTAATCAATAAAAGTGAGTGTACAAATACAATGTGAACATCATAATCATGAAAATTTTCAATAAAGCTCAATTATTCCTTAAACATTGAAAACACGAAAATCATCTAAACTTATTTAACCTTCATGGCATATGTATGTCTAATACAAACTAAAGTATACATACATATCCAAAACACAACGAGTCCACTATTTATATATGCATGAAGGCACGTGACTCAAAAGGATAAACATGTATATCTAATAGTTGGACAAGACAGACATATACATGAAGTTAAACAATTAAACACAAAATCAAGAAAATCTAAATCATCATCAAAACACATTTCATTTCAAGGTATATGTATGAATTGTCAACACAATAAGTATACATACATATCCCTAAACACAATTGAGTCCATATATAGATTTGCATGAAAGGCAAATGACTCAAGGGGTATACATGTATATCTTAAAGTTTGGCAATACAAACATATACATGAAGTGAAAACTCATAAAACAAATCCAAAAATGGAATACAAGTTTGAAATGTATGAATCATCAAAACTAGACTATACTAGCACATCTAATGAGTTCAAATAAGCAATCAAGCTCAAACATATATAAATTTATTTGTGGCCCACTATATGCACAAGTATATAACTAGTCTTAATGAAAACTAACATCTAAACAAGTAATCTACACATGAAGCATCAAAACTCAAAAAAAATCATCATGATAAAACTAAAACATGATTACAATGTAAATTCACATGTATTAGATTTATGATGTACATTATAACTTAAACAATAGTGAGAACACTAAGTATGGGTTCACATAAGTATGTGTGTCTCAAATACTATACATGTATGTCAAGGATCTAATAATCATGACATTTACATACTAATCCATAGACAATGAAACATGCTATAAAACATCAAAGATATGAAATACAAAACATATATGATCAACATGTACATGCATGTGCATTAGATCTAGGTTATACAAATTAGTTTAACCAAGGTGAAAACACAAAAATATAAGTCCATATAAAATATGGATGTTTCAACCAACTAATAAGTATAACACTAATCTAATTAACATGGTATATTCAAGATGATCACTAAACATCAAATCATGCTATGAAAGATAAACATGGAAAGCATGTAAACATAAGGAGTTAGAGATTCGATACCAAAAACCAATGAGGGCACCGCTCTATTTCTCCAAAACAAAATGTGGTCCTCTCCACCAAACTTTCCCTTAAAAGTGATGCATCCAAATAATCTCCTTTAAGTCCGGAACGCATCCACTCCAAGGTGTCATCACTCTCACGTCATGTGAGAGCCCACACCTACATCAAAAATAATAGGAGGGGTGGTCTTTGGTACCCATATCTTCTTGGGTCCATGGGGGTTAGTCCCTTCTCTAACCCAAACAAACTTCTTTGCTAAATTCTCAACATGTAAACGATCATAGCAAAATTTAGCAAGATGACTTTTTCGGCCACAATGTGTACATGTGTACACATGAGCATACATGTGTTGATGGTGTCCGTGTGGAGCATGTGTATGCCGTGGAAGGTGTGCATGCATAAAGGATGGAACTTGTTTCTTTCGAACCAAGATTTCCAAGCGTGAGTGGTTCATGGCACATTGGCTCATAGTGGAGCCCAAACAATCTACTCTCTTCTTTAACATACAAATATCATCATTGATCTTAGAAGAAGAGGTACATGCATTAGGTAGACTAGATGAAGAAGCTACACTAGCATGGCAAACATGTGCATCCATCTTATTTTGCAAAACAATGTTTTTCTTTAAACACACATCTAAATCATTTGAAATAGATATAATTTTATTTTTCAAATCAACATTCTCTTTTAAAACAAAATCAATTTTTGAAGATAAGTTTCATTTTTCTTCAAAATAGCATGGCAATCATTTTTATTTCAAAAAGTTATTTTCTTTAAGTGCAAGATCAAGTTGAGATTTTAATGAATCCCTCTCATTAGCAATCTCCTCTTTCTCTTGCAAAACACAATCAAGTCTAGAATGCAAACATTTATTTTCTTTTTCAATTTCTAGACTTTTCTTTTTCAAAACTTTATATTTTTCTATTAATTTTCACATACAATAGATAGTTCTTCATTTAAAGCATGGGGATCAATATTATCATCACATGAAGAACTAGCACTATCATCACAATCTAAGTGGGGTTCCGAATGTACCTCAAGGGAGTCATTCCCTTGGACCATGAAGCATTGTGACTCGGACTCTCCACTAGATTCCTCTTCTTGAATTTGCACTTGAAGCTCGGAGGTGGTGGTGGTTGTTGTCAACTTGTTCCACACTGCAAAAGCGAATCAAGGTTAGAAACACTCATAAGATATTCTTTAGATAAAATGCTTCTAATGGCCTCTAGGGCTTGTGCATTGGCCCCTATATGATTGCTATCACTAAGGAAGGATTCCTTGGTAATGGCAAGGTAAACTTTATGACCTAGGGTTTGTAAATAAACGGTCATCCTAATCTTCCAAACATGAATGTTGGAAGGGTCATACATAGGTGGGGTCATGAAAGCCATGGTAAACTATATGTGTGCAAACAAGCAAATACAAACAATAGATTAGCAAGCAAATGAATCTCACTCCTAGGATGTTAAGCCTAAGTATCAGGAGCACTAGTTCTGATACCAATTGAAAAGGGAACACCTAGAGGGGGGGTGAATAGGTGTTAGTGCTAATCTAAAACTTAATGGAAAACTAAGTGCGCTAAATGCGGAAGCTAATGTAAATTTTGCAACACACTTAGTACAATCAACAAGTGTAGCTGAATTCCCCGTGAAGGGCTCTGGATTAACTCCTCTTGATTCCCCTTGAATGGGTTGAGGTGCTATGTGAAGCTCTTGTTGATTAGGTACAAGTGAGGCACACACAAACAACCAAGCATATAAGTAATATAGCAATATGAAACTATGCAAGGCAACACAAGCAATATATGATATGTATGATATGGTAATGAGAATAATGCTTTGCACAAATGTAAAGAGAGAGAGTTAAGAGACAAGTGGATCAAACGCAAACACAAAGATATGTTTCGAGGTTCGAGCACCCTTGCTCTACATCCCCGCCTACACCACCGTGTAGGATTTCTAATCCACTATACCGTCCACCGAGGACTCCCACCGAGGGAACCTTCACCGAGAAGGATTTTTACAACAATGGAGTACCGAACTCCTCTCTCAAACAACCTCCTCACAACCGAGGGGTAGGCCCGTAGCCAATACAACAACCAACAACCAACACCTCTACCAAAGAGGGTTTACAACCAAACTCCAGCTCTCACTAGAGGGAGCAAACCAATCACCCGATCACCTCTACCTAAGAGGGATACAACAAGAATAAGGGTGTACAACAAGTGGTTCCAAAGACCACAAACAATCTCTCTTTTCTTTTTCTCTTTTTCCACAAAACAAAAGATCCTAATAGATTAGGATAGAAGATAGCTCAAGTGTGGAAACTAGGTGTTTTTGGAAACAAGCAACAAAGAAAATACTTGGGAAAATTCTTGTAAAAGATAGAGAATGAAAATCAATACAAATATCCCAAATTCCTATTTTCTTTGATTTTTCAAAAACCCAAAACACAAATCAAATTGGAAGTTTAAAGCCCAAAACACTTTTGAAAACTTGTTTTAAATACTTTAGAATCCAGAAATTTTTCTCCTTAAAAATCTTGGCCAAAAACCCAAAGAGATGGGGTTTATATAGGCTCAATACAAAACTAGCCGTTAGAGCTGAGCTGGCAGCTCTGACAGGCAACGGTCGACCGGCCCGGTCGACCGGCCCGGTCGACCGCCAACGGTCAGAAATATGACCGTTGGGCAACAGCGGTCGACCGGCCCGGTCGACCGAAACAAACAGAGAGCAGAACTCTCTGCAGCGGTCGACCGCCCGGTCGACCAAAACAAATAGAGAGCAGAGCTCTCAGACCCGGTCGACCCGTACGGTCGACCGAGTTTGTGTCTGCCAGACGTGCACAAGTTTGTGCACGTCGGTCGACCCTATGGGTCGACCGGCCCTTGGTACGGTCGACACGTACGATCGACCGACCGGCCTGTCAACACAAACCTGGGTTAGAAAAACTGGAAAAAATGTTTTATAAAAATCTTTTATCTTTTCTGAAAATCCCATAAAACTTGTTTTAGCATTTTATATTGAAACACAAACAAGTGATAAAAATTTCAAGACATATATCAATCATATCAATTCATTTTCGAGTCTTGCAAATTTTATCAAAAACAAAACTTGTATTTTTATCAAACTTGATTTTTTTTAATACATGTATAGGGATATCAAAATAAGTTTGTTTAGCAAGTTTAAAGCATGTATGTATATCTAGAACATATCTAATATACATAGAAATAAAGTAAACTTGTTTTGATCTACTATTCATGAAAACCAAATGCAAAACATGAAAACGTGTGTGTTTGTGCACTTGAGCATATCAACTATAGTAAACTTTACAAATGGATCTAAAAACACTAACTAAACTATGGATACCTAAGTCTTCTTGATGATCTTCATTTTCAAGTAAACTTGCTCCAAAACTCCATCCATGGGCAAGGCAATGTGTGATCTTGAAGATTTGACCCTGGAATCATCATGAAAAGCTTCTAAACTCCTTGTTGAAGCTAAACACCAACTAATATCTTGGTTAATGATCTGAAACTTAAACAACACAAGATTATTAGTAAACATAACTACATGAGTTAATCATCATCAAAACTAGAGTGGAAGGCCTTTGGGCCAACAATAATTTGATCCTTCAAAAGAAAAAAAAGAAGAAAGAAAAAAAAAGATAAAAATGAAGCTACCGAAACGCACTCAGTGAAGTCGTGATTTTTTCCCTCTACTACAGTTGTGTTCTTTGCAGGTGAGACACGTCTAATCCAGATCTAAATTGATATAATTCAAAGTGCAGAAAATGAAAGTTAACTCCTACAATATATATGATTCCAAAAAGGGAAATTTTTTCTACTTCCTGTGGTTGAGAATGTTGGAATTTCTGCTTAACAAGAATCAATCTGACAACTATTCAAGATCACTGAAATATCAACAATCTAATTGGCCAGGTCGGCAAATATCAGGTGGGAGGTTTTCCGTTCAATAGAACGTTCCTTAATTTAAGAACCACCTTTCAATTTTCTTCCTTGGTTAAACACCAATTAGACTGAATCTAAATCAGTGTCGATATACTATAAAGTATATCCCTGTATAAAGGACTTAATCCACTTATACAGTATTTGGAGTAAGGTACGCTTAGAGCGAATCTCCTTAAGACAATTGCGTCCTCCGCACCGGTGCTAACGGGATAATGGACGCTGGTTTCCCAAGATACAACACTCCTTCACGGTATTTGGATAGCACTACCAAATCACCGTACGGTCGAACCGTTGTCAACCAATACCTGTTGGCCCAAGGTTACAATCACCCTTGTTTAGTGTATTTTGATGATTACAAAACATATTAGTTATTTGTACTAATAACAATTGTTGTTTAAGTGTGTTTCAGGTTTATTATCATACTAGAAGTACTCTCACTCAAATACAAGGTTTTTGGACTCAAGACATTTCAATTGGGCTCAAGTTGCAATATTGAAGATCAAGTGAAGATAGCCCACCTTGAAGAATAGCTTTGAAGTCCTTTAGAAGTTTGTAAGTTTAGTATGTTAAAGTTTGAATATAGGAAATTTGGCTCTAGGATTTGCACACACACTTGTTTCATGTATTTCCTATGCTTTGAAAATAGTTTTTGAAAATGGTTATTTCTAAGTTTTATGCCTTAGTTTATATATACATGTACCAAAGCCTTATATCCTGAAAAACGTGTTTAAAACATGTGTATAAACTATTTTCTGCATAATACTTAGCTATATGTAATTTTAAAATATTTATCAAAATTTTTCTAACTCAAAACAGCCCAGTTTTTCAGTGTCAGGCAACATCGGTCGACCGGCCCGGTCGACCGGCGCTGTGCCTGGACATGCACTGTTTGTGCATGTCCGTCGGTCGACCGGACCAGTCGACCGACAGAGAGCATTCTGCTCTCGGGAATTTTCGGTCGACCGGACCGGTCGACCGGAAGAAGGAAACTGTGTTTCCTCCTTTTGGGTCGGTCGACCGGACCGGTCGACCGGGAGCCAACGACTACTTCCAGCTGGCCTGGCGGTCGACCGGACCGGTCGACCGCCAAGCCTGCAAATTAGCAACGGCTCTTTCCTCTTTGGGATTTTCTGAAAATCTGTTTTCTTTTTCTGTTTTAACAGACTTTTGGAGAGTTGTTGGGGTGCTTTTGCAGGTTGAATTAGGTGAAAAGAAAATATTTTTAACTTATTTCAACCCTATAAATAGAGGAGAAGTCTCTCCTTCATACCACTTAGAAAAAATTCCTCAAGTTTTGTTATTTTCAAAAGAGAAAAGAAAAATAGTTTGAAGCTTTCAATTCCCACTCTTTCAAGATTGTTTTTCAGTTGTGTTTGATTCTCTATATCACTCTACAACTGAAGTTTTCTCACCACACTTCATAGAGCCAAAAATCCTATACTCATTCTATAGTGAAGTTGTAAATTGAAGTGAGAGTGTTTGTAAAAGATTGAGAAAAAGTGTAGTGATCAAGTTGTGATCACTTTGTTCTTGTAATTCCTTCTTGTGGAGCAACCTCTTCGGTAGAGGTCCTTTGTATTCGGTGGAGCTCGGTGCTCGGTCTTCGGTAGACCAATTGTAAAGGCATCCTCGGTGGATAGTGGAAACCCTTCACGGAGGTGAAGGCGGGGACTAGAGCAAGTGTGCTCGAACCTCGAAACAAATCATCTTGTTTGCGATTGCCTTTGCGTTATTCTTGCTTTCAATTTCTCTTGCTTTATATTGTCTTGAATTATTTGCTTGAGAACTAACCCTCTACTTGTGCAATCTTGTCTTGTTTACTTTACTTGCTATACTTGTTGTGTTACATTGTGTGCATCTCATTTCTCATCATCACACTTGGCATTGATCGATCACACCTCAATACAACACGATTGCATTGCGCACCTCTAACCCATATCTAGGGGAATTGGGAGGAAGGAGTTCAGAACCTCGCAAGGGGTATTCGGCTCTTAGTCGTGTTTTGAGAGATCGTTGCATCACTCATTTAATTAAAGTTTAAAAAGATCATTAGATTAGCATTCACACCTATTCACCCCCCCTCTAGGTGTTTTTCAATTGGTATCAGAGCTTGGACTCTAGGATTTGGTTTAACCACCTTAGAGAAGATCCTAATTTGCTAATCATTTCATTCATACTCATTTAGTAAAAATGGCCGATGGAATTAAAACCCCTCCTAAGTTTGATGGACTTAACTTTCCCATATGGAAAGTTAAGATGACCGTGTTTTTGCAATCTCTAGGTAGCCGAGTTGCAAAGGCCGTGACTAAGTCCTTTAGTGTCCCCCCGGGACGAATCCACTTGGTCCGAAATAGAGACTAAGGAATTCGATGCCAATGCCAAAGCTCACTATGCACTTCTTCAAGCCCTAAATGATGATGACATAGCTAGGGTTATACATTGCAAATCCGCATTTGAGATTTGGTCACACTTGATAGTCACTCATGAGGGGACCTCACAAGTAAAGAAGGCTAAGATTGACCTTCTTCGGTCTCAATATGAAACATTTAGCATGCAAGAAAATGAAACCATAGATGATATGGTTACAAGATTTACCAAGATTACTAATGGACTCTCTTCTTTAGGTGAAGATATCAACAATGATCAAAGAGTAAGGAAGATCATCCGGGCTCTTCCTCCTTCATGGGAAGTTAAAGCTACAACCTTGAAGGAACTCAATGACAATGAAGAGATGGAGCTCATAGGTCTCATTGGGAACCTCAAAACCCATGAGATGGAAAGGAAAGTAAGGGAGGACATGGCTCCTACCAAGAAGAAGACCATCGCCTTCAAGAGTCAAGCTACACACTCCGATGAAGATGATGAAGAAGAAGATGATGAGGAGCTCTCACTCCTTGTTAAGAATGTCCGGAGGATGTACAACAAGGCGAAGTACCAAGGTAGAAGGAGATGGCAAGGAGGCAAAGAAGAAAGAAAGATCATATGCTTCAATTGCCAAAAACCAGGACACATTGTGGCGGAGTGTCCGGAAAAAGCAAAGCCTTCCACTTCAAAGAAGCCTTACAAGAAGAAGGCTATGAAGGCAACTTGGGATTCGGAGACCGAATCCGAGGAAGAAATAGACACCGCCAACATGTGCTTCATGGCCAATGAAAGCACAAGCAAGGTAACCCCTTCCACTCCTTTTGATGATGAACTCTCCATGGATGAACTAGGAGAAGCTTTTGTTGAGTTATCACAAAATATGATTTCTTAAAGAAAAAGTATTTAAAAATGAAAAGGAAAATGAATCTTTAAGTTTTCAAGTTTTTACTCTTACAAAAGAAAAGGATGAGTTGGTTTCCACTTTGGCCACTACCAAAAATGATTTTGAAAAATATAAGATCTCTTGCAAAGGTAAGGCCCCACTAATTGACTCAAATGAAGTTTCTATGCTTAAGGAAAGATTAGATTCATTAAGTGTTGTTTTGAAAGATTGTGAGTTTAACAAGAAGAAAATTGAGGCTATGTTTCCTAAGAAACAAACCCCAAAGAAAAATGCTCATGCTCATGTTCATATTCATGCTACACAACCTAAACAACATGGCAAAACCCCAAAACATGCTCACACTACACATCATGCTTTCATGTATAGAAAAGTGTACTCATGTTCACATTGTGGGCGGAAAGGACACTTAGCTAATTTTTGTTATGATAGACTAAGTGCATCACATCATAATGTTTGGGTTCGTAACACTAACTTTCAAGGACCAAGAAAGTTTGGGTACCAAAGTCAACAATTGTTTTAAATGATGTAGGTACTTTCCAAAGCCCAACGACGTAGAGGTTTGTGGTATCTTGATAGTGGTTGCTCAAGGCACATGACTTGGGACATCAACAACTTTGCAACCCTATCAAGATATCATGAAGGTGGCACCGTCACCTTCGGAGATGACGCCAAGGGTAAAATCATCGGTATGGTAATGTAAAACTTGGCACATCTCCTTTATTGAAAATGTAGTTTTACTTGATGGCCTCAAGCATAATCTCTTGAGTGTTAGTCAACTTTGTGATAAAGGTTTTGATGTTGTTTTTGATAATGTTGCTTGTAAAGTTATTGATAGAATTTCTAATGTTTGTGTATTTTCCGGTTTTCGTGAAAGTAATGTTTATATGATTGATATGTTAAATATGTCTTGTAATATTACTTGTTTGAAAGCCCTCGATGATGACTCTTGGTTGTGGCATAGGAGATTAGGGCATATTTCTTTTGATCACATTTCTAGGTTAAACACAAAGGAAATGGTGAAAGGTATTCCTTGTTTGAATTTTGAAAAGGACCGAGTTTGTGACGCATGTCAATTTGGGAAACAAACTAAGTCTTCTTTCAAGTCAATTAAGGATATCATGACATCACGTCCTTTGGAGTTAATCCATATGGATCTATTTGGCCCAACACAAACCAAAAGTCTAAGTGGGAATAGATTTGCTTATGTTTTGGTTGATGATTTTTCAAGATTCACTTGGGTTTTCTTTCTTGAACATAAAAGCCAAGCATTTTCGTATTTTCAAATTTTTAAGAAAAGAGTTGAAAAAGAAAAAGATGTTTCGATTTTGAGAATAAGAAGTGATAGAGGAGGTGAATTCATTAACCAACCCTTACCACTTTTTGTGATGAACATGGAATAAAGCATGAACTTTCTTGTCCTAGAACTCCACAACAAAATGGAGTAGTTGAACGGAAAAATAGAACATTACAAGAGATGTCTAGGACAATGCTAAGTGAATATGGTCTACCACATTATTTGTGGGCCGAGGCCGTAAATACATCTTGCTACATATCTAATCGTGTTTTCTTGTGTAAAAATACAACTAAAACTTCTTTTGAAATGTATTTTTCTAGAAAACCAAATGTTTCCTATTTTAAAGTTTTGGTTGCAAATGCTTTGTTTTAAACACAAAAGATTTCTTAGGAAAATTTGATCCTAAATCTTATGAGGCTATTTTGTAGGTTACTCAAACACTAGTAAAGCTTATAGAGTTTCATTAGATCATCTTTGACTATTGAAGAGTCTATTCATGTTAAGTTTGAGGAATCTAACAAGTTGTTAAGAATGTTGTAGAGATAGATGCATTGGATGAAGGCATGGAGAAAGTGACATTGGAGGATGCTTCTACTATGGAGACAAACCAAAGAATGATGAAGGAAGCAATGCTAAAGTGGAAGAGGCACAAGAGAATGAAAATCAAACACATGAGGTGGAGCCTACTCAACCACTACCAAAGGATTGGAGATACAATCCACATCATCCCAAGGACCTCGTCATAGGTGAAGTATCAAAAGGGGTAACCACTCGCTCTAAAATTCAAGATTATTGTGGCCACTTTGCATTTATTTCACACATAGAACCCAAAAATGTGCTCGAAGCCGAGGCCGATTCATATTGGTTGCTAGCCATGCAAGAGGAACTCAATCAATTTGAGCGCAACCAAGTTTGGCACCTTGTTCCTAGGCCCCACGATAGACCAACAATTGGTACTAAGTGGATCTTTAAGAACAAGTTGGATGAATCGGGTAATGTAGTTAGAAACAAGGCTAGGTTAGTTGCCCAAGGTTACACTCAAATCGAAGGGATCAATTTTGAAGAAACCTTTGCACCCGTAGCACGGCTTGAAGCCATACGGATGACACTAGCATTTGCCTCATATAAAGATTTCAAATTATTTCAAATGGATGTTAAAAGTGCTTTTCTAAATGGATTTATTGAAGAGGAGGTGTATGTTGAACAACCCCCGGGTTTGTTGATCCTACACATCCGGATTTCGTTTTTAAATTAGATAAAACTCTTTATGGTTTAAAACAAGCCCCTAGGGCTTGGTATGAAAGACTTTCCTCATTTTTGATTTCAAATGATTTAAGAAAGGTAAAATTGATACAACTTTGTTTACAAAACATGTAGAAAATGACATTCTTATTGTGCAAATTTATGTAGATGATATTATTTTTGGTTCTACTAATGAATCTCTTTGCAAAGCTTTTGAGTCATGCATGAAGGATGAATTTGAAATGTCTATGATGGGGGAGCTCAACTATTTCCTTGGACTCCAAATCAAGCAAAGGAAGGATGGGATCTTCATCAATCAAGCCAAGTACACAAAGGAGCTAATCAAAAGGTTTGGGCTTGAAGGATCAAGAGTAAGCAAAACTCCATGGCAACAACTACAAAGCTTGACAAGGATGAACAAGGTAAAAGTGTAGACATTAAACTTTATAGAAGCATGATTGGTAGCTTGCTTTATTTGACGGCTAGTAGGCCGGATATTATGTTTTCCGTTTGTCTTTGTGCACGTTTTCAATCTTGTCCTAAAGAATCTCACATAATAGCGGTTAAACGCATAATTAGATACCTTAAGGGCACTATTGAAATGGGTTTGTGATATCCTAAAACCGGATTATTTGAAATGAAGAGTTTTTCGGATGCCGACTATGCGGGTTGTAGGGTAGATAGGAAGAGCACAAGTGGAACATGTCAATTCTTAGGTAATTGTCTTGTATCTTGGTCTTCCAAAAAGTAAAATTCGGTAGCCCTATCAACCGCCGAGGCGGAGTATGTTGCGGCCGGAGCTTGTTGTGCACAAGTTCTTTGGATGAAACATACTCTCCTTGACTATGATTTACACTTTGATCATGTTAAAATATTTTGTGATAATACTAGTACTATTCACATGACAAAGAATGCAAATCAACATAGTAAAACCAAACACATTGACATTAGGTATCACTTTCTTAGAGATCATTATGAGAAAGGTGATATTGTTATTGAATATGTTTCTACCGATTTTCAACTTGCCGATATTTTTACTAAACCTCTAGATTATGCTAGATTTTCATTTATTTGTGGTGAGTTGAATGTTTGTATTATAGATTCTTAAAATTAAGATTTTGTTTTAACCTTTTTGATGTATGACAAAAAGGGGGAGAATAAGTTTGTTGATATTTGGAAAATAAGTGTTTAAATTTAAACTTTCTAAGTTTGATAAAGTTTGATACTATTTGAGTTTCAATTCATGAAGAAAAAGAAAGTTTGTGTTTATTTGAGTTTTTGGACAAAAACTATTGTGTTTGTTAAATGCTTTATGTATGCTTACATAGCTTTTCATATTCATGATAAATACATAGCATTGTTTGAGGGGGAGCTTTCCAAGCTTTTCCTCCTTATTTGTTTCAATAACTTATATGTTTTGTCATCATCAAAAAGGGGGAGATTGTTGGCCCAAGGTTACAATCACCCTTGTTTAGTGTATTTTGATGATTACAAAACATATTAGTTATTTGTACTAATAACAATTGTTGTTTAAGTGTGTTTCAGGTTTATTATCATACTAGAAGTACTCTCACTCAAATACAAGATTTTTGGACTCAAGACATTCAATTTGGGCTCAAGTTGCAATATTGAAGATCAAGTGAAGATAGCCCACCTTGAAGAATAGCTTTGAAGTCCTTTAGAAGTTTGTAAGTTTAGTATGTTAAAGTTTGAATATAGGAAATTTGGCTCTAGGATTTGCACACACACTTGTTTCATGTATTTCCTATGCTTTGAAAATAGTTTTTGAAAATGGTTATTTCTAAGTTTTATGCCTTAGTTTATATATACATGTACCAAAGCCTTATATCCTGAAAAACGTGTTTAAAACATGTGTATAAACTATTTTCTGCATAATACTTAGCTATATGTAATTTTAAAATATTTATCAAAATTTTTCTAACTCAAAACAGCCCAGTTTTTCAGTGTCAGGCAACATCGGTCGACCGGCCCGGTCGACCGGCGCTGTGCCTGGACATGCACTGTTGTGCATGTCCGTCGGTCGACCGGACCAGTCGACCGACAGAGAGCATTCTGCTCTCGGGAATTTTCGGTCGACCGGACCGGTCGACCGGAAGAAGGAAACTGTGTTTCCTCCTTTTGGGTCGGTCGACCGGACCGGTCGACCGGGAGCCAACGGCTACTTCCAGCTGGCCTGGCGGTCGACCGGACCGGTCGACCGCCAAGCCTGCAAATTAGCAACGGCTCTTTCCTCTTTGGGATTTTCTGAAAATCTGTTTTCTTTTTTCTGTTTTAACAGACTTTTGGAGAGTTGTTAGGGTGCTTTTGCAGGTTGAATTAGGTGAAAAGAAAATGTTTTTAACTTATTTTCAACCCTATAAATAGAGGAGAAGTCTCTCCTTCATACCACTTAGAAAAATTCCTCAAGTTTTGTTGTTTTCAAAAGAGAAAAGAAAAATAGTTTGAAGCTTTCAATTCCACTCTTTCAAGATTGTTTTTCAGTTGTGTTTGATTCTCTATATCACTCTACAACTGAAGTTTTCTCACCACACTTCATAGAGCCAAAAATCCTATACTCATTCTATAGTGAAGTTGTAAATTGAAGTGAGAGTGTTTGTAAAAGATTGAGAAAAAGTGTAGTGATCAAGTTGTGATCACTTTGTTCTTGTAATTCCTTCTTGTGGAGCAACCTCTTCGGTAGAGGTCCTTTGTATTCGGTGGAGCTCGGTGCTCGGTCTTCGGTAGACCAATTGTAAAGGCATCCTCGGTGGATAGTGGAAACCCTTCACGGAGGTGAAGGCGGGGACTAGAGCAAGTGTGCTCGAACCTCGAAACAAATCATCTGTTTGCGATTGCCTTTGCGTTATTCTTGCTTTCAATTTCTCTTGCTTTATATTGTCTTGAATTATTTGCTTGAGAACTAACCCTCTACTTGTGCAATCTTATCTTGTTTACTTTACTTGCTATACTTGTTGTGTTACATTGTGTGCATCTCATTTCTCATCATCACACTTGGCATTGATCGATCACACCTCAATACAACACGATTGCATTGCGCACCTCTAACCCATATCTAGGGGAATTGGGAGGAAGGAGTTCAGAACCTCGCAAGGGGTATTCGGCTCTTAGTCGTGTTTTGAGAGATCGTTGCATCACTCATTTAATTAAAGTTTAAAAAGATCATTAGATTAGCATTCACACCTATTCACCCCCCCTCTAGGTGTTTTTCAATACCTTCACAGGATCGTTGAAGCAGCGGGACAAGGACAAATTTCGGATGAATATTTGCCTTTACTTTGGAGTAGCACCCACTGTTGAGGACGAAGGAAGGTTGAAGAATATTCTTCTTCAGAAATCCCAGATTCAAACAACAATTCTATTAAAAGAATATGTTGAATTTCTTGAGCCCTCTTTCAGAACGAATTTTGCAGAATCTCCTTTGGAAGTCGCTTCGGATTCTCACTTCTCGCTGGAAGTCGCTTTGGAACTCTACTTCTAGTTCAGAACGCAGACTTGCTTCTGCTTCAGAACTCAGATAGAAAGAGAGAGAGAGAGTTGTTTGTTGTTGGTGTGTCTGAGAAAGGGAAACCGGAGCGCTATTTATAGCGCTCCGGGAGGGGCATTCTGGTCCACGAATTTCCAACAGTTGCGACGGTTCGGACAGAACCGTCGCAACCGTTCGGTCCAACCGCCCAACTGTCCAAACCGCAAAACGGTCCAATCACCCAACCGCACAGACAGTTTTCAGACATCCGTTGGCGGGCGGTTCGGATCCGTTTGTTGACAACCGTTGGCGGGCGGTTCGGATCCGGAGCGGAGCGGGTTTGGTTCGGTCGCAACCCATACCCGCGAGACCCGATTCAAAAAGAACCAGGCCGGGTAGGGAACCCGAACCTGAACCTGAACCCGAACCCAGGCCCGAGCCCATGCCCGAGCCCGGCCTGGCACCGGGCGCCGGCGTCGGCCGGCCGCCGCCGCCAGCGGCGGCGCGCGTGCGCGCACGCATGTGCGGGCATAGTTCCCTCCTTTTCGCGCGCGAAAACTCCAAGTACCCAAAGGGCACGCCCTTTGTTCTCAATTTTCTCTATTTATACACCACAAACTTCCATCTCATGGCTAATGCGGGACTAAATGCTTTTAGCTACCTTTAGTCCCATTTGGCTTTGAATTAGGCAATCTTTAGACTTGAATATCTCATTCATTCGAAGTCGGAATTGAACATGTGAATATAACACGTTCATCCCCAATGGAAGGAGAACACACTCCAACCATCACAACGGATCTTGCCATAATTCAGCTCAAAGATTCGCTTTATATTCTTCAATTCCAACAATCCCCACAATGAATGGAGATTCAAGGAAATGACACACAAAGAGACTGACTCTATTGTGAAAGGTACTTTAGAAAAGAAACTGCATCAGGATAGGTGAACTAGGTCTTGAACCTTCCATAGCGAAAGCTTTATCGGACTTACTAGCTAATCAGTGAACTAGGTCTTAAACTGTTAGCCGTTAGTGTAAGCCAAGTCAACAAGCCTCACACAGTGACTTTCCAAATCAACTTTGGTTCTCGGTTGTGTCCGTTTTGGCCCTGGACATTCTTGGTTTCAGAGAGTATCTTTAGGGAATAACAGCCTCCATAGAAATTCCCAAAGAGCCGACCCAACTCTATACTCACATAGGTGATCGTCCTATTAAGAGTAGTCTACTCTACTTCACTTGTTGAGTAACAAGATATAGGCATCATTAAAAGCATTAAACTTATCCTTAATCCACTTGTAGAAAAGCATTTATGTGCACCTTAGGAATGGATTGGAGTCAAACTCCAAAGTGCTTACTTGTTGAGTTAATCATAACTAGTTTTTCCTCTTGAACTTAGTCCGTGGGATCTCCAGTCGCTAAGTGAGGTTTCCATTAAGCTGACTCGGTAAGGTTAGGCTTTTAGACCCATTCCCCTCGATGCGCAGTTTATACGCTTTCCACTTAACCTTTAGTAAGCGGATCCGCTAAATTATCCTTTGACGATACAAAGTCAATAGAGATAATTTCATTTGAGAGCAACTGCTTCACGGTATTATGTCTACGACGAATATGTCTAGACTTACCGTTGTATATAACATTTTGTGCCCTATAGCTGCTTGATTATCGCAGTGTATACATATAGCGGGCACTGGCTTTTGCCATAATGGTATATTTTCTAAAAATTGTCGAAGCCATTCTACTTCTTCTCCAGCCTTATCTAAGGCTATGAATTCCGATTCCATAGTGGAACGGGCAATACATGTTTGCTTAGAAGATTTCCAAGATGCCGCTGCTCCTGCTAGAGTAAATACGTATCCGCTAGTTGATTTTGATTCCTCAGAATCTGCAATCCAATTAGCATCACTGTATCCTTCAAGTACAGACGGATACTGTCCATATTTCAAGGCATATTCCTTGGTATGTGATACGTAACCCAATACTCGTAGTAGAGCGGTCCAATGTAGATCACTAGGATTACTAGTGTATCTGCTTAACTTGCTTACAGCGTAAGCAATATCGGGTCTAGTGCAATTCATCAAATACATTAGACTTCCGATAATCTGAGAATACTCCAACTGGCGTATTCCAGTTCCTGTATTCTTATGAAGGTGGACATGTGGGAGAAAATGATTTGTATTCTCCTTTATCCCATGATCCTTGAATCTTTCTATCATCTTATCCACGTAGTGAGATTGAGATAGACTGATTTCATCTGGTGTTCTGGTGATTTTAATTCCTAAAATTACATCAGCAACCCCCAGATCCTTCATATCAAAACTGTTGGATAACATTCTTTTAGTGGACTTAATAGTTTCAATATTAGTCCCAAGTATCAACATGTCGTCTACATAAAGACAAACAATGATACATGCATTTCCAACTGTTTTAGTGTACACACACTTATTGCATTCATTGATGGTGAATCCATCTTTGATCATGACACTATCAAATTTCTCATGCCATTATTTTGGAGCCTGCTTTAAACCGTATAAGGATTTACCAATTTACACACCTTGTGTTCTTGGCCCTTGACTATAAATCCTTCAGGTTGCTCCATATATATCTCTTCATTAATTCACCATTTAAGAATGCAGTCTTGACATCCATTTGATGGATACCTAAGTTGTGCAATACTGCAATTGCAATTAACATCCGAATGGACGTTATTCTTGTTACTGGTGAATAAGTATCGAAGTAGTCAAGTCCTTCTTTTTGTCGATAACCCTTGGCTACTAATCTAGCCTTGTACTTATCGATAGATCCATCGGGTTTTAATTTTCGTTTGAAAATCCACTTACACCCAATTGGTTTACTGTCAGGAGGCAAGTTTACCAATTCCAAGTATGATTACTTAGTATGAATTCTATTTCGCTATTTATAGCTTCTTTTCATATTTGTGCTTCTGGGGTTGACATAGCCTCTTTAAATGTTTGATGCTCGCTTTCAATAGCGTATGCTATGAAATTTGGACTAAAAGATTTTGAGATTCTAGATCTCTGACTTCTTCTTGGTTCAGTTTCCGCATTAACAATTGGTTCCTCGGGGCTTTTTTTCCTGAACGCCATCTCGTGTGTTCTTTTCCCAGAAGTCTTATCTGCTTCTCGTTTGTATGGAAAGATGTCTTCAAAGAACACAGCATCTCTAGATTCGATAATCATGTTTACATGAATATCTGGTATTTCTGATTTATGAACCAGAAATCTGTAGGCACTACTATTCAAGGCATAACTTATGAATATGCAGTCCATAGTTTTTGCTCCCAACTTAGTCTTTTTAGGTAATGGTGCCAGCACCTTTGCAAGGCACCCCCACATTTTGAGGTAATGGTAGGAAGGTGTTCTTCCATGCCATAACTCAAATGGTATAAGACCAAGTTTCTTGTGGGGTACTCTATTTAGAATATAATTTGCACTTAAGAGAGCTTCCCCCCACAAGTTCTGCGGAGCTCCAAAACTTACGAGCATGGAATTTACCATCTCCTTCAAAGTTCTGTTCTTCCGTTCAGCAATTCCATTTTGTTGAGGAGTGTATGGTGCTGTAGTTTGATGGATTATACCAAAATTAGCACATAACTCACTAAAATCATTTGATTCATATTCTCCGCCTCTATCGGATTTTAGAATCTTGATTTTCTTGTTGAGTTGATTCTCAACTTCGGCTTTATATGTTATAAACATATTTATTGCCTCATCCTTACTATTTAAAAGATACACATAACAGTATCTTGTACAGTCATCAATAAAAGTAATAAAATACTTTTTACCGCCTCTAGTTGGCATAAACTTCAAGTCACACAGATCGCTATGAATTAACCCTAAAGGTTCTGTTTTTCGATCATTGAGTGAAATGAATTTTTTTGCCAACTTGGCCTCAACACAAATCTCACACTTGCGAATTTCTTCCAAGTTGAGTTTAGGAATATATCCCAGATTAGACAAGTTCTCTAATGACTTGTAATTTACATGCCCTAATCTAGCATAAAATAGGAGACTCAAGCAAATAAACAGAAGATTTTCCTTTATTTATAAGCTTCGGGTACAAATACACAGACTTTTTATCTACCACTGCAACATTGGCTTAAAAAGTCCATCACAAGATAACCCTTTCCCACATACATCCCTCCCTTAGTAAGTATAAATTTATCTGATTCAAAAACCATTCTAAATCCTTTCTTACTAAGTATTGATCTAGAGATCAAATTCTTGCGGATATCTGGAACATGTAGAACATCGTTCAGAGTAAGCTCTTTCCCTGATGTCCACTTCAGGGTGACCTTGCCTTTTCCTTCAACCTTTGAGGCAGCTGAATTTCTCATGAATAATTGCTCATCTTGTTCTAGTTTTTGATATTCAGAGAATAATAATTTTTCAGAACATATGTGCCGAGTAGCCCCAGTGTCTACCCACCAATCCTTATTATTGGTTGTCAGATTTACTTCTGACACCATAGCTGAGAAGCTTGGCGACTCATGGTTGGTCAAGTTTGCCTGTGAATGGCTCTTCTTGTTCTTTTTGAGATGGCTGCGATATTCATTCGCCTTATGCCCTTCTTTGTTGCAGATGTAGTAGGTTCCCTTGAAGCGCATGTTTTTGCCGTCTTGGACCTTGCCTTTGTACCCCTGGGAAGTCTTCTTCCACTTTAAGCCTTTGGAAGTAGACCTTTCCTCTTTGAGTCTTCGATCACATTGGCTTTTGCTTCATAGGAGTTCTTGCTGCTCCTTTTCTCGGACTTGCGGTTGTCCTCCTCGATTCGAAGCCTCACAATGAGATCTTCCAACTTCAACTCCTTTCGCTTGTGCTTCAGGTAGTTCTTGAAATCTCTCCACGCAGGTGGGAGTTTCTCTACGATAGTAGCAATCTGAAAGGTTTCAGGTAGAATCATACCTTCGGCTTCTATCTCGTGCAAGATAAGTTGAAACTCTTGCACCTGACTGATTACAGTTTTGCTATCCACCATTTTGTACTTCAGAAATCGTCCTACGACGAACTTCTTGGTACCAGCATCCTCGGTCTTGTACTTCTTGTCAAGACTGGCCCATAACTTCTTTGCCATTGTGATAGGGCTGTAGACATTGTAAAGAGAGTCGTCCAGTCCATTTAAAACATAATTTCAGCAAAGGAAGTCACCTTGTGTCCATGCATCGACTGCAAGGACTGAGTCCCGATCTGTTCCGGGTTCTGGTGGATCTTCTTGCAGGAATTTGGCCAGATGAAGAGTGGTCAAGTAGAAGAGCATCTTCTGTTGCCACCTCTTGAATTCTGTGCCGTCAAATTTTTCTGGCTTCTCCGACTTCAGGTGAGAAAGTGGAGTTGGCATCAAAGCTTGTAGCTGCATGTTTGGTGCCTTGCTAGTTCTATCTTGATTAGTCTCAGACATTTTCTGCAAGTTTAAGCAGAACAGAAGTAAGAAACTTCAATAGTAATAATTGTCTTAAGATTGTTGTTTCTGCTTAACAGGAATCAATCTGACAACTATTCAAGATCACTGAAATATCAACAATCTAATTGGCCAGGTCGGCAAATATCAGGTGGGAGGTTTTCTGTTCAATAGAACGTTCCTTAATTTAAGAACCACCTTTCAATTTCCTTCCTTGGTTAAATACCAATTAGACTGAATCTAAATCAGTCTCGATATACTGAATATCAGTATATCCCCTGTATAAAGAAATTAATTCACTTATACAGTACTTGGAGTGAGGTACGCTTAGAGCGAATCTCCTTAAGACAATTACGTCCCCGCACCGGTGCTAACGGGTTACTGGACGCTGGTCTCCCAAGATACAACACTCCTTCACGGTATTTGGATAGCAC